>JAXLNO010000373.1:17500-39232 GCA_038087875.1 Malacoraja senta | reverse complement strand
GTGCTGGCTTGAAGGGCCGAATGGTCTACTCCCGCACCTATTGTCTATTGTCTATTCTCCCTCCTTCCCCTCCCCTTCCCAGCTCTCCCACAGCCCACTGTCTCCGCCTCTTCCTTTCTTCTTCCCACCCACCCCACCCCCACATCAGCCTGAAGAAGGGTCTCGCCCCGAATCGTCACCTATTCCTTCGCTCCATAGATGCTGCCTCAGTTTCTCCACCATTTTTGTCGACCTTCGATTTTCCAGCATCTGTAGTTCTTTCTTAAACATTACATTTTTGGCACATCTTTCATTCGTTGTTCCTTATCTCTCCACATCACCGTCTATATCTCTCGTTTCCCTTATCCCCAACCAGTCCGAAGAATGGTCTGGACCCGATACGTCGCCCATTCCTTCTATCCAGAGATGCTGCCTGTCCCGCTTAGTTACTCCAGCACTTTGTGTCTTATCTCCGGTTTAAACCAGCTTCTGCAGTTCCTTCTTACTCTATGTAGTTTAACCAGTGTTACAAATGCACCACGTTAAGTATGTCTTGCGTTTCTGATTGTACGCACTCCACTGTAGAATATTTTTTCCCCAGCCTTGCAAAGTCTAATTTTTGGGGAAGGGGACATTGTGGACATCGGTTCCATCCTGACCACGGGTGCTGTCTGTACAGAGTTTATCTGTTCTGCCTGTGACTGTGTGGGTTTTCTCCGGGTGCTCCAGTTTCCTCCCGCACTCCTGAGACCTACAGGTGTCCGGGTTAATTGGCTACTGTAAATTGGAAATTGCCCCTAGCGTGTAGGATAGCGCTGGTATGCGGAGTGGACCCGGTGGGCCTGTTTCTGTGCTGTATCTCGAAAGTCTAAAAGTCTAAAGATCGGATAAAAGACACAGAGTGCTGGAGTAACTCAGCGGGTCAGGCAGCATCTGTGGAGAACATGGATAGGTGACGTTTCACAGAGTGCTGGAGTAACTCAGCGGGTCAGGCAGCATCTGTGGGGAACATGGATAGGTGACGTTTCACAGAGTGCTGGAGTAACTCAGCGGGTCAGGCAGCATCTGTGGAGCGAAGGAAATGGGCAACCTTTCGGGCCGAAACCCTGAAGGAAATAGGCAACGTTTCGGGCCGAAACCCGGAAGGGTTTCGGGCCGAAACGTTGCCTATTTCCTTCGCTCCATAGATGCTGCCGCACCCGCTGAGTTTCTCCAGCATTTTGGTCTACCTTATCATTTATAGTGTGGTTCCGTATAGCTTACAAAGCACAGAAGTACACTGTGCCAGAGTAACTCAGCGGGTCAGGCAGCATCTGTGGAGAACATGGATAGGTGACGTTTCACAGAGTGCTGGAGTAACTCAGCGGGCCAGGCAGCATCTGTGGAGAACCTCATGGCACAGTTAGGGTCGACAGTCAAATCTTTTTCCCAATGTGAACATTTCAAAGACTAGAGGGCACAGCTTTACATTGAGAGGGGCAAAGATTAACGGGGAATGTTAATATAGTTAGCGCACCAACCTAACGTGTCGAACCTGAATAAACGACTGTTTGAACCGGCCTGAAGTCTCCCCTTTATTCACCACGTTTGGTGCCGCTACAGGGACAAGTTTTTTTTACACAGAGTGGGGTGGGTGCCTGGAACGCATGGCTGTGGGTGGTGATGGAGCAGATACGATAGTGGTGTTTAAAAGGCTTTCGGATAGGCAGGGAATGGAGGGATATGGATCATGTGCAGGCAGAAGAGATTAGTTTAACCTTGCACCATATTTTGCACAGACTGGGTGAGGATTGAACCTGGGTCTCTGCCGTCAGTGGGCAGCAGCACGACCAGTTTCACCACTGGGACGACCTGTCATCATTAATTTCTCAGCTTGCTCAATCGATCTGAACTGCAGTGATCAATATCAGTGTTGATGTTTGGGGCTAGGTGATTCGTAAAGGGCCTGTCCCACTGTGGCGATTTTTTTTTCGGCGACTGTCACAGTCGTAGCAGGTCACCGAAAAAACGGTGACTGGATACCCCCCCCCTACGCCAATGTCTATGACAAGCTTCCACCTAGTCGACGTACAGCTACGGCAAGCTACCGACAACCGGCGACCCATTAGGACGTCCACCTACGACAACACCTGCGACAACCTACGACCACATAGGCGACAACCAAAGACAACCTACGTCCACCCGCGACAAGCTACGACAAGCAACGACCCTGTCGGCGACAACGGAAGACAATTCAGTCGCCGGTTGGCGTGGGTAGTCGCCAATGGAATTCACCGACGGCAGCACCCGGCGACAACCTGCATCATCCCGGCGACAACCTACGTCAGGAGAAGACAAGCTACGTCAAGCACACAGTCACCGAAAAGTTGTGAACATTTCAAAATCCAGCGTCGACCAGAAAAACGTTACGACTCTTTGGGCGACTTGAGGAGACGACTCACGACCATACAGGCGTCACCCCGCGACCATGTCGCGACAGCCTAGTCGCCTGTAGTCGCCGAAAAAGTTTGCCTAAGTGGGACAGGGGCTTTAGGTTCTATCCTGATGCATAGAGGATGATATCTCCATGATACATGGGGATCCCAGTATGATTGAGAACATGGAATCTAACATTGAATGGTGAAGTGCGTGTGATTATGTCATTATTTAGCATTTTTAATTAACTTCGATAGGGTGGATATGGAGAGGATGTTTCCACTGGTGGGAGAGTCTAGGACTAGAGGTCACAGCCTCAGAATTAAAGGATGTTCCTTTAGAAAGGAGATGAGGAGGAATTTCTTTAGTCAGAGGGTGGTGAATCTGTGGAACTCATTGCCACAGACGGCTGTGGAGGCCAAGTCAGTGGATATTTGTAGGGCGGAGGTTGACAGGCTCTTGATTAGTACGGGTGTCAGGGGTTATGGGGAGAAGGCAGGAATATGGGGTTCAGAGGGAGAGATGGATCAGCCATGATTGAATGGCGGAGTAGATTCGATGGGACGAATGGCCTGATTCTGCTCATCCAACATGAATGTAGTTTTGTTTGCAATAATTCTCTGGAAGTCAACATGGATGGGCGTCGGTGATGATGACAATCCTCATTCTTCCTGCATTTGCCATCCTGTTTCCACGAAGAAACCTGGCTGCAACTTGACCAGTTGTGAGTCTGTGGAATTCCCTGCCTCAGAGGGCGGTGGAGGCCGGTTCTCTGGATACTTTCAAGAGAGAGCTAGATAGGGCTCTTAAAAATAGCAGAGTCAGGGGATATGGGGAGAAGGCAGGAACGGGGTACTGATTGGGGATGATCAGCCATGATCACATTGAATGGCGGTGCTGGCTCGAAGGGCCAAATGGCCTACTCCTGCACCTATTGTCTATTGTCTATTATCTATTGACCACAAGTGAAACTTCTAATGACCTACCAATGAAGGGCATTGTGCCTGATACAGATTCAGACCGTATGTGGAAAGAATATAATTTGTCTTCGAACCAAGATGATATTGGGAATTGAGCTTTGGCCTAGTTTGGATATGGATCTGCAGATGATGAATGAGTCTGGTTCGATGCATGTATCTGATGTATGGGGACTCTATAACCTACAAACGGATATGTCATGCTTTGTATTCAGATCATCTCACTCGGCTGAAAATGATGCATTACTTGGAATTAAAGACACACCATTACTGTTGGTTGCAGGCATTCTTTACCCTGCCAGTTGTCACAGCCAGTAGACAATACGTGCAGGAGTAGGCCATTCGGCCCTTCGTTTCTCTACTCCATGTTAATGTTATTACTTTCACAAATGAAGAATATGGAATTTGATTTGGAAATCGAGTAAAATCAACTATGACTTTTTGCAGAAAAATTGACGGCTGCAAAAATAAAATGCACGTCCTAAAAAATAACGAGAAGAGAGACAAGTCCATGGGGCGGCACGGTGGTGTCACAGCGGTAGAGTCGCTGTCTCACAGCGCCAGAGACCCGGGTTCGACCCTGACTACGGGTGCTGTCTGTACGGAGTTTGTACGTTCTCCCCGTGACCTGCGTGGGTTTTCTCTGAGTTCTTTGGTTTCCTCCCACACCCCAAAAACGTGCAGGTTTGTAGGTTAATTGGCTTGGTAAAATTGGTAAATTGTCCCTAGTGTGTAGGATAGTGTGAATGCGCGGGGATCGCTGGTCGGCGCGGACTCGGTGGGCCGAAGGGCCTGTTTCCGTGCTGTACCTCAACGACTAAAGTCTAAATGTTTCCTTACTTCCACCTGAGGATAAAAACCAGTGCGTTCACAGATGCCTATTAATATTCCTTGGGGTTTTTAGTTTATTAGTTTAGAGATAAAGCTTGGAAACAGGCCCCTTCGGCCCACCGAGTCCGTGCCGAACAGCGACCCCCGCGCCTACACTCACCAGGGACAATTCACAATTTTACCAGAACCAATTAGCCTACAAACCTGTACGTCTTTGGAGTGTGGGAGGAAAGCGGAGCACACGGAGAAAACCCACGCAGGTCACGGGGAGAACGTGCATGCTCCGTACAGACAGCACACGTAATCAGGATCAAACCCGCGTCTCTGGCGCTGCGAGGCAGCAACTCTACCGCTGCGCCACCGTGGTTGTTCACAGTTATGATTAAGTTTATTGGCCAAGTATTGACATACAAGGAATTTGCCTTGGTGCTCCGACAACGTGACATACAGTGACAGTTAGGAATGACACATAAAACATTAAACATTAATAAATAAAACATTATTGATTAAACATGTGGATTAAATAAAATACCAGAGCAAGGCCGGTTATGCAAGGCCAGTGTCGTTAGGGGAGTCACTACATGAGCAGCTCTTGCCCTGCGAATGTTCCTGTGTGTGATGTTGCCCCAGTTACTGCTCCTGATATTCTATTTAAAACAAGAATCTTTTTATGAAAATTTGACCTTCTTTTCTTGGTGGTATAGTCTATGATAAATAAATCTGCTGGATAAAATCATCTTAACAGTTTATTAGGCTGTCGTAGTGTAAACCTTTATGGTGTCAACATCTGCCTCACATCATTGAATCATCCGCTCTCCGTAGTGGAGTATGTTTAATTGCAACAGAAACCATGTCCCATCTGGGCAAATATTGATTTTGCTGTCCTCGTGAGTGTGCCGTGCCTCCCACTACCCTCGTTGTGTAGAGCAAGCAGTCTCTGCGGAAGCGCAGATAAATGCCCACTCACTCTGCATGTCTCAGAATCCTCATTGATAAAATATTGACTGAATTCTCTAGTTTAAGAAAGAACTGCAGATGCTGAAAAAAATCGAAGGTAGACAAAAAATGCTGGAGAAACTCAGCAGGTGAGGCAGCATCTCTGGAGCGAAGGAATAGGTGATGTTTTGGGTCGAGACCCTTCTCCAAGAACACATTGTGACACTGATTCATGAAGAAGGGTCTCGACCCGAAACGTCACCTATTCCTTCGCTCCATAGATGTTGCCTCACCCGCTGAGTTTCTCCAGCATTTTCTGTATACCTTCTGTTGTTAGAATCTCAATTACATAAAGAGCCCTTTATAAAAGTAATTCACAAATGTAAAATGTCGGGGTCATATTTTGAATACTAATACACCAAACATTAAAAGCTGAACAAAATAATTTGCTACTTTCTCTCTCCAATTAATGAGAAATAGAATGTCAAAACTCGGTGCGATTAATAAAAGGATTCTTTATTCCTTTCATATCTCGCACTTTGCTATTCAAGTTTCCTTCTGTGTTATGGTGTCATTTGTCACCTTGCTTCCTAATTTGTCAGTAACAATTTGTCTATTATCCCTGACAAAGTCTCGACCCGAAACGTCACCTATTCCTTCGCTCCGTAGATGCTGCCTCACCCGCTGAGTTTCTCCAGCATTCTTGTCTACGACCGAATTCTCTTGTTCGGCTGAATGTAACTTTAGTCACCTTCCGAGAATTTCTTAGTTTCGATTAGAGATACAGCGCGGAAGCTGGCCCTTCGGCTCACCGAGTCCGCGCCGACCAGCGATCCCCGCACACTAACACTATCCTACACACACTAGGGACAAGTTGCAATTGTGCCCAAACCAATTAACCTACAAACCTGCACGTCTTTGGAGTGTGGGAGGAAACCGGAGAACCCTGGAGAAAACCCACGCAGGTCACGGGGAGAAGGTAGAAACTCCGTACAGACAGCGCCCGTAGTCGGGATGGAACCCGGGTCTCTGGCGCTGCGAGGCAGCAACTCTACCGCTGCGCCACTTGTTCTCTTGTCCGGTTGCACACAGTATAGTCTGTATAACCTGCAGAGTCTGATGAATTGTTAGCAGGCCTGGAAATAAATTAATTACCACTGCCTGCTCTCTGCTCAAAATGGGAGCATTGGAGACATAGTGTTGCAGGCAGGAAATTATTGATTAAGGAATTATGTAACCATGGCACAGATGGAAACAATTGCCTTACCACAGCAGTAACGATGGATTAACTGGGGGAGGTGCAGATGTGGCCTTCGGTGATTTATACAGCGTAGCCAAGCGCATTTCAAGCCTCTCGTAGCGGGGTCAGGCTGCATCAAAAGGAAGTGGCATTACCAGACCCAGACCTGATAGAAGTATATAAGCATGAACTCAACTCACCCACGTCTCATCTAAGCCAGAGAAGCAACAAACTGCAGATGCTGGTTCACAAAAAAAAAGACACCAATTGCTGGAGTAACTCGGCGGGTCAGGCAGCATCTCTGGAGAACATCGGTAGCTGAGGTTTGGAGTTGGGACCCTTCTTCAGACTGACTTAAAAAGTCACCGATCCATGTTCTCCACAGATGCTGCCTGACCCGCGGAGTTACTCCAGCACTCTGTGAAACGTCACCTATCCATGTTCTCCACAGATGCTGCCTGACCCGCTGAGTTACTCCAGCACTCTGTGAAACGTCACCTATCCGTGTTCTCCACAGATGCTGCCTGACCCGCTGAGTTACTCCAGCACTCTGTGAAACGTCACCTATCCATGTTCTCCACAGATGCTGCCTGACCCGCTGAGTTACTCCAGCACTCTGTGTGTCTTCCCCCCCCCCCCAATTAGCTAGTGCCATTTGCCTGCAGTTGGTCCTTGTGGAAGGAGCTGCCAGAAGGAGGTAGTTGAGGCAGGAACAATCACAACATTGGATATTGGTACATGGATATGAAAGGTTTAGGGTTTTGTGGGCTAAATACAAGCGGCACGGTGGCGCAGCTGTAGAGTTGCTGCCTCACAGCGCCAGAGACCCCGTGTTCGATCCTGACCACGGGTGCTGTCTGTACGGAGTTTGTACCTTCTCCCCGTGACCTGTGTGAGGTTTCTCCGGGTGCTCCGGTTTCCTCCCACACTCCACAAGACGTGCAGGTTTGTAGGTTAATTGACTTAGGTAAATTGTGCCTAGTGTGTGCAGGATAGTGCTAGTGTGAATGGGTGATCGCTGGTCAGCGTGGACTCGGTGGGCCGAGTGGCCTGTTTCCATGCTGTGTCTCAAAACTATAATGAACCTTTCCACCGAAGATTGACACAAAAAGCTGGAGTAACTCAGCGGGACAGGCAGCATCTCTGGAGGGAAGGAATGGCCGACGTTTGGTGTCGAGACCCTTTTTCTCAACCCGAAACGTCGTCCATACCTTCTCTGTCCCGCTGAGTTACCCCAGCTTTTTGTGTCAATCTTCGGTTTAAACCAGCATCTGCAGTTCCTTCCTACACTAATAGCCCTGTCCCACGGCTCAAGTTCATTCCAAGAGCTCTCCCGAGTTTAAAAAAAATCAAACTCGTGGTAAGCACGGAGAATGAACGTAGCGGGTACGTCGGAGCTCGGGGACGTCTCTTAGCGGCTCGTAACGCTAACGGCAGGTACTCGGGAAGACTCGCTAACGGCAGGTAAGCACGGGAAGACTCGTGAAGATTTTTCAACGTGTTGAAAAATGTCCATGAGAGCCCCGAGTACCGACGAGCGGCCATTACCGTAAATCTCCGAGTTTGAATCAGGGCAAACACGGGGAGAGCTCTTGGAATGAACTCGTACCGTGGGACAGGGCTTTAATTCATTTCCACGTGGACTTTAACTTGTGACTAATAGCAGCCATTTGTTACTAAGGAACTCTTGCAGGTGCTGTCATTGTAAGGGATAATAGACAAATTGTTACTGACAAAGTAGGAAGCAAGGTGACAAATGGCACCATAACACAGAAGGAAACTTGAATAGCAAAGTGCGAGATATGAAAGGAATAAAGAATCCTTTTATTAATCGCACCGAGTTTTGACATTCTCTTTCTCATAGTTATCTTAATTGGAGAGAGAAAGTAGCAAATTATTTTGTTCGGCTTTTAATGTTTGGTGTATTAGTATTCAAAATCTGACCCCGACATTTTACATTTGTGAAACACTTTTATAAAGGGCTCTTTATGTAAGTGAGATTCTAACAACAGAAGTCAGTGTTACAGTGTGTTCTTGGAGAAGGGTCTCGACCCAAAACGTCACCTATTCCTTCGCTCCACAGATGCTGCGTCACCCGCTGAGTTTCTCCAGCATTTATGTATACCTTCGATTTTTTTCCCGCATCTGCAGTTCTTTCTTAAACACTAATGACAGAAGGGATGTGATCACGCAGAGTGTAGTTACAGATGGAAGAGATAAAAGCAAGGTTGTTTAGAGACCCTTGTCGTTGAGTATATATTGTCACGTGAATGAATGCAGTGCCTTTGATTTCAGCGTTGCCCTTCAGCTAACTCTGTTCACTGTCCTGTGATATTGCCCTGCTAAGATTCATCAACTGCTCAGATGAATCATCTCGGATTTTTTTTAATCAGGCGACGAGAGATACTGTTCAATCAAATTTAAATTCTTCCAGGGTCTTATTGAAAATATATTTTAAAATTCAGGCACAGAATTCACCGGCCTGACTCACCACAAAAAACAGCGCAGTATCGATTATAGACTGTCCCTTTCATGCCCAGGCTGTGGTTATTCAGAACATATTCCTTGTCATGTTTTAGTCATTCGTTTTTCAAGATTTTGTCTTTTCCCCCCAAGATGAAGTGTTTAGAAGCTCTGGTGGAACAGGGCATTGACTTACGGTCAGGCACGTGCCGTCAGGGTAGGCAAGGTAGGCAGTACCTACCATGACTAAAATTATAAAATGGTCATTATTTTATATATATAAAATATATATAAAACATAAATAAAATGGTAATAAATAGTAAAGGCACGGGAGAATTATGCTTCCCTAAGAGGTCGATCTCTTAGGGAGGCATAATTCTCCCGTGCCTTTCATCCGCAGTACATTTTAAACGCGGACGTATGTGTTACCCACGTGCCGTCGACGATGCTTCAAGCCATCAGCTGAAATTCTGCCTTTACGCTGTGGACTGCGTGCGTGTTTTGCGCTGCGCACCAGCCTATTGCGCACGCGCAGGTTTCTTGGCGGGCTTCTCAAAGATGGATAGTGATTACCTGAAGAGTTTCTCAAAGCGAACTTACGAGGAAAAGACGCAAATAATTGAAAATGGCCGACCAACGCCGGAACTTAAAGAACTTCACCAGCGCAAAGGAACAAAAATAATTAGAACCTTTAGGTTGGTACAACAGGAAACAAAGAGAGAAGAATTGGTTTTGTGTACAGATAATATGGTAAGTAAATTTCTTTGAGCTATATGTTTTTAAATACTTTATCAAGAGATAGGAACTTTTGAAGACAAATTACCTGATAAAAGTCGAGAGAACAATCTGCGCATGCGCGGTTTTCAAGATTTTTTTTAAGCCACTGCCTGACTAATTACTCACGGCACATGCCTGCTTGCGATGGACAATGGGCCCCTTCTAGTGTCTTGTAGAAACAAGGAACTGCAAAGGGGAAGTACAACGGGGTCTGGGGGTCCTTGTTCATCAGTCACTGAAAGTAAGCATGCAGGTCCAGCAGGCAGTGAAGAAAGCCAATGGCATGTTGGCCTTCATAACAAGAGGACTTGAGTATAGGAGCAAAGAGGTCCTTCTGCAGTTGTACAGGGACCTAGTGAGACCACATCTGGAGTATTGTGTGCAGTTTTGGTCCCCTAGTTTGAGGAAGGACATTCTTGCTATTGAGGGAGTGCAGCGTAGGTTTACAAGGTTAATTCCGGGGATGGCGAGACTGTCATATGCTGAGAGAATGGAGCGGCTGGGCTTGTATACTCTGGAATTTAGAAGGAGCAGAGGGGATCTTATTGAAACATATAAGATTATTAAGGGTTTGGACACGCTAGAGGCAGGAAACATGTTCCCGATGTTGGGGGAGTCCAGAACCAGGGGCCACAGTTTAAGAATAAGGGGTAAGCCTTTTAGAACGGAGATGAGGAAACACTTTTTCACACAGAGAGTTGTGAGTCTGTGTAATTCTTGGCCTCAGAGGGCGGTGGAGGCCGGTTCTCCGGATACTTTGAAGAGAGAGCTAGATAGAGCTCTTGAATATACCGGAGTCAGGGGGTGTGGGGAGAAGGCAGGAATGGGGTACTGATTGGGGATGATCAGCCATGATCACATAGAATGGCGGTGCTCGCTCGAAGGGCCGAATATTGTCTATTGATGCTATGTGTAGGAAAGAACCGCAGATGCTGGTTTAAACCGAAGAAAGACACAAAATGCTGGAGCAACTCAGCGGGGCAGGCAGCATCTCTGGAGAGAAGGAACGGGTGATGCTTCGGGTCGAGACCCTTCTTCAGTCTGATTAGTTTAGCTCAGCGTCAGGTTCGGCACAGACGTTGTGGGCCGAAGGGCCTGTTCCTGTGCTGTACTGTCCTTTGACAGACGAGGTCAAATTGGTCCCCTTCATCCCGAAGCTTTCCAATCAATTTTCCATCAGCATCTGTTGTTGATTGTGGATGAAAAGATTCCCGTTGAAGGGGGAGTGACCTGGGATTCCCATCGGACTCCTCTGTGGTGCCATGGTCAATTATCCGCTGGGTGGCATGGCAACCAATGACCGCAAAGTGCCTACGGCATTTCTGAAATCGTCGCGGCATATTGTGTATTAAACAGTGAGACCAGCCCTCTCTGGAAATGGGAACTGGGCAGATTGCACGTCCCAAAGATGCTCGCCCCATTGCTACAATATGTTCTTGCTCACCCCCTTTGCCCAATTTATAGAGTCATAGCGTGATACCTCCTGAACCGTCTGAATCTTATAGTCGGCAGGGCAGTATTCTGCATATCGCCAACTTGGCCAATTTTACATTTTATATCAAGCCAATTAACCTACAAACCCGCACGTCTTTGGAGTGTGGGAGGAACCCGAAGATCTTGGGGAAAACCCACGCAGGTCACGGGGAGAACGTACAAACTCCGTACAGACAGCACCCGTAGTCGGGATCGAACCCGGGTCTCTGGCGCTGCATTTTGCTGTAAGGCAGCAACTCTACCGCTGCGCCACCGTGACCGCCCGATACAGTGTGTAAACAGGCCCTTCAGCCCGACTTGCCCACGCCGGCCAACATGTCACAGCTACACTAGTCGTAGATTGATACAGTGTGGAAACAGGCCCTTCAGCCCAACTTGCCCACACCCGCCAACATGTCCCACGTTTGCCCCATTTCCCTCCAAACCTGTCCTATCCATGTATCTGTCTAACTTTCCTGAACTTTGGTATAGTTCCAGCCTCAACCACCTCCTCTGGCAGCTTGAACCATACACCCACCGCCCTTTGTGTTTAATCTGTATCAGGCACAATGCCCTTCATTGGTAGGTCATTAGAAGTTTCACTTGTGGTCAATAGATAATAGACAATAGATAATAGGTGCAGGAGTAGGCCATTCGGCCCTTCGAGCCAGCACCGCCATTCAATGTGATCATGGCTGATCATCCCCAATCAGTACCCCGTTCCTGCCTTCTCCCCATATCCCCTGACTCCACTATCTTTAAGAGCCCTATCTAGCTCTCTCTTGAAAGTATCCAGATAACCGGCCTCCACCGCCCTCTGAGGCAGAGAATTCCACAGACTCACCACTCTCGGTGTGAAATTTCAAGAGAGAGCTAGATAGAGCTCTCAGGGATAGCGGAGTCAGGGGATATGGGGAGAAGGCAGGAACGGGGTACTGATTGGGGATGATCAGCCATGATCACATTGAATGGCGGTGCTGGCTCGAAGGGCCGAATGGCCTACTCCTGCACCTATTGTCTATTGTCTATTGAATCTTTCCTCTTCTGAACTAGTTTTGGAGTAGGGTGTGGACCATGTAACACTGGCTTCATGCATTTAAAATGAATGTGTTGAGAGTCATCGTCAAAGTCCAGGGATGCTTAAAGAAATGTCCAGCCTGATATATGGTCAATGAGTTTACAAATGTCCTTGACTTCTGCCTGGGAACAAAGAGAGACGTCCACGAGACAAATGGCCGAACGTTCATCTTGTTAAATTGCAAGCAGTCCCCAGGGCAATACCTCATTCCACAACCTGAATGGTTTAAGTGTCCAAAAATAAAGCTAGATTCTACCCGCCATATGAGGGGTCTCGACCCAAAACGCCACCCATTCCTTCTCTCCTGAGATGCTGCCTGCCCCGCTGAGTTACTCCGGCATTTTGTGTCTATCTTCGATTATTCCCTCGCACCAATGAAGTTCCTGAAAATTAAATGTATTGTCCACAGATTACTCAAAACATATTGGATTTGCCGTCATTTCTAGCCATTGCATTTGGTCAGTAATTGAAAGCTAACTTCGATCTGGCTCAACAAATCTTAAATTTCTACCCCAGGAAAGACAAAGACCTTTCCATTAATACGCCATTTTTCACATCGCGGCCTTATCTAAACGCACCCTGCAGGCAATTAATTACCTTTGAAATAAAGTCATTAGATAAAGTGGTCCACAAACAGAAAAATCTATGTATATCTTCGCCTTCTCTCTTGAATTAATTGACTCATCTTCAGAGTACTAGATTAATACATCATTGTTTTGAGTTAGATGTTCCTATTTAAATTCACTTTTAAGTCATTGGCAAAATTAACCACCCTAAGAGAGACGACAGAGTGCTGGAGTAACTCAGCGGGTCAGGCAGCATCTGTGGAGAACATGGATAGGTGACGTTTCACAGAGTGCTGGAGTAACTCAGCGGGTCAGGCAGCATCTGTGGAGCGAAGGAAATGGGCAACCTTTTCGGGCCGAAACCCTGAAGGAAATAGGCAACGTTTCGGGCCGAAACCCGGAAGGGTTTCGGGCCGAAACGTTGCCTATTTCCTTCGCTCCATAGATGCTGCCGCACCCGCTGAGTTTCTCCAGCATTTTGGTCTACCTTATCATTTATAGTGTGGTTCCGTATAGCTTACAAAGCACAGAAGTACACTGTGCTGGAGTAACTCAGCGGGTCAGGCAGCATCTGTGGAGAACAAGGATAGGTGACGTTTCTCAGAGTGCTGGAGTAACTCAGCGGGTCAGGCAGCATCTCTGAAGAAAAAGGAATAGGTGACTTTTCGGGTCGAGAGTCGAGACCCTTCTGTAGACTGGTTTCCAACCTAGGAATTGATGCAGAGAAAAAATGGGATTACATATGAATAGCAAGTTGAAGGAAAGATTGGAAACTTTCGGCATAATCAACCAATATAATATACAGATAATCAATAAGGCATTGAGATTCCCCCTGAAGGTAAGACAAGGATCAACAATTCAATCTCTAATGCAAGACATTTTTAATGTAACTTACAGACAATCTCACATACATTTATAGGTTAGTTTAGAGATACAGCATTGAAACAGGCCCTTCGGCCCACCGAGTCCACGCCAACCATCGATCACCCGTACACACGAGTTCTATGTTATCCCACTTTCTCATCCACTCCCTACACACTAGGGGGCCGATTAACCTACGATCCCGCACGTCTTTGGGGTGTGGGAGGAATCCGGGCACACACGTGCAAACTGCACACAGACAGCACTTGGTTTGAACCCAGACAGGTTTGAACCCAGAACTCTGGCGCTGTGAGGTAACGGCTCCACCATGCCGACCTTAATGCATCTCCTATTTGGCAACCACTAATAGTTTTTGTGTAAGCATTTAACCGTTTAATTGCATTTAAGCACTAAATAAATGAGGCTCTTTACAATGCATTCTGACTAGTACAAAGCTGCTGTACTGCTTGCAATTTACTAACTTAACGTACATAAAGCACAGCGATTAGCTAATCATCAACTTGCAGTAGTGCTTATCAGGTTAAACACCTGCCGAAGGGCCCCTTTAAACTAGTGCCCATTTTCAGATGATGATTTCATGGAAATTTGAGAGTTATAGGCAAATAAAATGCCATTGTGTCCATTGCAAATGTGGAGGGCTGTACCAAGTACTCTGAAGATGAACATGCATCAGCTAGTTTAACATAAAGCTACATAATATGTAACTATAAATAGGTGGGGGGAGTTCACCCGTGGCCCCCCTCCCGACCACGGGTGGACAACAGAGGACAACAGAGGAGGATGACTGAACTTTGGTGCCTTCCCTCACAGTTTGATCCCGCTGTGTGGGGATGTCTATGTTAAGGACTATCGTGTTCTGTGCTCTTTATTGTTCGTACGGCTGTACGGTGACCACACATTTCATTGTACCAATTGGTACATGTGACAAATAAACGTCTCTTGTCTTGTCTGCAGCTGGTAGAACAGCCAGCACCAGAGACCCAGGTTCCATCCTGACCATGGGTGCTGTTAGACAATAGACAATAGACAAGAGGTGCAGCAGTAGGCCATTTGGCCCTTCGAGCCAGCACTGCCAATCAATGTGATCATGGCTGATCATCCCCAATCAGTACCCCCCGTTCCTGCCTTCTCCCCATATCCCCTGACTCCGCTATCTTTAAGAGCCCTATCTAGCTCTCTCTTGAAAGTATCCAGAGAACCCGGTCTCCACTGCCCTCTGAGGCAGAGAATTCCACAGACGTGGAATTGTTTATGTGTGGAGTTTGTACCTTCTCTCTGTGGCCTGCGTGGGTTTTCCTCCGGGTGCTCCGGTTTCCTCCCGCGCTCCAAAGACGCGCGGGTTTGTAGGTTCATTGGTAGAATGTTCCCTCAGCGCGTAGGGGGGCGGGTAGGTGGGATAGCAGAGTAATGCCCACAAAGCCTTGGGCACGTTTACCGAATGAATGAAAGGAGCTGGTCAAAGAATTCCAGCTGGGCGGAGTGGGGCCAGGACCCCCTTCATTCTGCGCTTAAAAAACACGTCTTGTTCAAAACAGAAGAAACTTACCATCATCCTTTTTCAAATAAAAGCGAATTAAAACTGGGACACGGTCCAGAAACTAAATAGATTCTTCAAAAAAAAATAGTTGTAACATCAACATGATCCCTTTTTTGTGTCTTCTCATGACATTGTTCCATCCTTAATCTCAGCGCTCTTTAGTGGAGGCACGGGTCCCAGAGCAGAACAAGAACCCTCCTCCACACAACCCAACCAGTAATCACATTTTAACCTTTCCTCCACCAGTGCTTTAGATCTTGTGTTTCAGAAAGCAGGGATATTTCAGAGCTGGGATTGAATTGATTGGAAGGGCGATCTTGGATGGGCTATCTTGGTCGGCATGGGCAAGCTGGGCTGAAGGGCCTGTTTGCCCTGCTGGCAGGACTCCATTCCTTGATGATTATTTCATTCTGAATGACAATAAATTAATATCTTATCTTATCTTATCTTATTAAAAGATACAGCGCAGAAACTGGCCCCTTCTTTGGCCCGCTGAGTCCGTGCCGACCAGCGATCCCGGCACAGTTAATGGCCTGTCCCACTTACGCGACCTTTACAGGCGACTGCCGGCACCCGTGATAGGTCGCCGAAATTTTTAACATGTTGAAAATTCGGCGGCAACCAGAAAGACGCTATGACTCGTTGGAGACCTCTCACAACCATAGGAGACCTCTCACAACCATAGGAGACCTCTCACAACCATAGGAGACCTCTCACGACCAATTGTGTGGTTGTGAGAGGTCACCCGCGACAGTTCGCCAGGGGTCGCCTGTATGGTCGCGAGAGGTCTCCTATGGTCGTGAGAGGTCTCCAAAGAGTCGTAGAGTCTTTCTGGTCGCCGCTGAATTTTCAACATGTTGAAAATTTCGGCGACCTATCTCGGATGCCGGCAGTCGCCTGTAAAGGTTGCGTAAGTAGCACAGGCCATTAACACTATCCTACACACACTAGGGACAATTTACATGTACATGTACACCAAGCCAATTGACCTACAAACCTGTACGTCTTTGGAGTGTGGGAGGAAACTGGAGCTCTAGAAGAAAACCCACGCAGGTCACGGGGAGAACGTACAAACTCCGTACAGACAGCACCCGTAGTCAGGATGGATCCTGGGTCTCTGGCGCTGTGAGGCAGCAACTCTACCGCTGCGTCACCGTGCAGAAATAATCCTATGGTTTGACAGTAGCGAAATGTTCAAAAGTACTGTTTTAAGAAAGAACTGCAGATGCTGGAAAAATCGAAGGTAGACAAAAATGCTGGAGAAACTCAGCGGGCGAGGCAGCATCTATGGAGCGAAGGAATAGGTGACGTTTCGGGTCGAGACCCTTCCTCGGTCTCTTCGCTCCGTTATTGCTGCCTCACCCGCTGGGTTTCTCCAGCATTTCGGTGAAAGGAACAGGTAATTTGCAATTTTTGTGGAGAATATTGCAATTAGCATTTAAGGCACAGGCTAGCTTTGTGTGAGTATAAAACTGGGGCTGGAGCCGTGATCTCACGTACACGATGATACGCCACAAACTCTACACACTTGGTGAGAACCCATCTCATCAAACCCATGGTTTAATTCAAACGTTTGCAATTAATTTCAGCTTTTGTTTTAATTTAAGTTTTGCCGATGAATTAATTTCCTGCTGATTTAAAGGCGCTGACAACTTCTGCAGTCCCTCTGGTTTTTGTTAATTCAACCTACAGACGTAGGCAGCTCGTTCATTACAACAAGATGCACTGCCTCAGGCCATGTATTCGCAGCATGCCGTACATATATTCATTAAATCATTTCATTACTTTTATTTGTATGAAAAATACCATAGGAACTGCAGAGATATTTTTATTGCACGCTAGTATGCGGAAGCTATGCTGTTGGGCATATTTCAGAAACGTCTGTAAATTATTAAAACAAATAAATATCCTTATTAAACCGAGGACTGGGCAGGTTATGTCCAGAAACATCATTGCATCAAACACAATGGCGAGAGACTTAGTATTGGCTGGTGCAGCGGTAGAGTTGCTGCCTCACAGCGGCGGAGACCCGGGTTCGATCCTGACCACGGGTGCTGTCTGTATGGAGTTTGTACGTTCTTCCCGTGACCTGCGTGGGTTTTCACCAGGTGCTTCAGTTTCCTCCCACACTCCAAAGACGTGCAGGTTTGTAGGTTAATTGGCTTGGTATAATTGTAAATTGTCCCTCGTGTGTGTTGGATAGTGCTAGTGCACATGGATTGTTGGTCAGCACGGACTCGAAGGGCCGAAGGGCCTGTTTCTGCACTGTATCTCCGAACTAAACTAAGCAAAATATCCTTTATGCAGAGGGAAAAAATAGATATTGCTTTGAAAGTCTGAAGGCGTGTGTACATTTTTTCAGATTCAGATTCAGATTCAGATTCAACTTTATTGTCATTGTGCAGTGTACAGTACAGAGACAATGAAATGCAGTTAGCATCTCCCTAAAAGAGCGACATAAATATGAGCAGTAAATAAATAAATCTAATAAATCCTGGTGGGAGGAGTGTCCGGGGGGGGGGGGGGGGGTGTGATTGGCAGTCACCGAGGTACAGTGTTGAGTAGTGTAACCGCCGCAGGGAAGAAGCTGTTCCTGGACCTGCTGGTCCGGCAACGGAGAGACCTGTAGCGCCTCCCGGATGGTAGGAGGGTAAACAGTCTGTGGTTGGGGTGAGAGCAGTCCTTGGCGATGCTGAGCGCCCTTCGCAGACAACGCTTGCTTTGGACAGACTCAATGGTGGGGAGTGAGGAACCGGTGATGCGTTGGGCAATTTTCACCACCCTCCTGCAGTGCTTTCCGGTCGGAGACAGAGCAGTTGCCATACCATACTGTGATGCAGTTGGTAAGGATGCTCTCGATGGTGCAGCGGTAGAAGTTCACCAGAATCCGAGGAGACAGATGGACCTTCTTTAGTCTCCTCAGGAAGAAGAGACGCTGGTGAGCCTTCTTGACCAGAGTTGAGGTATTGTTGGTCCAAGAGAGGTCATCGGAGATGTTGACCCCCAGGAACCTGAAGCTGGAAACACGTTCCACCTCCCTCCCGTTAATATGGATGGGGGTGTGCGTGCCGCCCCTAGACTTCCTGAAGTCTACAATGAGCTCCTTGGTCTTCTTGGAGTTAAGGGCCAGGTTGTTGTCAGCGCACCATGCTGCTAGGAGCTGGACCTCCTCCCTATAGGCCGACTCATCGTTGTTGCTGATGAGGCCAATCACCGTTGTATCATCTGCATACTTGATGATGGTGTTAGTACCATGATTTAAAGATTTGTAAATGCATTTAAGTGCAGAAAGTAGACAAAACTGCTGGAGAAACTCAGCGGGTGCAGCAGCATCCATGGAGCGAAGGAAATAGGCAACGTTTCAGGCCGAAACCCTTCTTCAGACCGGCTTGGTGTAATCATTCAAGAATTACAGTTAAAGTGTGAGACAGCACGAAAACAGGCCCTTCAGCCCAACTTGCCCACGCCGACCAACATGCCCAATCTACACGAGACCCACCTGCCTGCGTTTGGCCCATATCCTTCTAAACCTGTCCTATCCATGTTCCTGTCCAAATGTCCTTGTTCATCAGTCAATGAAAGTAAGCATGCAGGTACAGCAGGCAGTGAAGAAAGCGAATGGCATGTTGGCCTTCATAACAAGAGGAGTTGAGTATAGGAGCAAAGAGGTCCTTCTGCAGTTGTACAGGGCCCTAGTGAGATCACACCTGGAGTATTGTGTGCAGATTTGGTCTCCAAATTTGAGGAAGGACATTCTTGCTATTGAGGGAGCGTAGGTTCACAAAGTTATTTCCCGGATGGCAGGGCTGTCATATGCTGAGAGAATGGAGCGGCTGGGCTTGTATACTCTTATCATATACGTTTCTTATTGAAACATACAAGATTATTAAGGGTTTGGACACGCTAGAGGCAGGAAACGTGTTCCCGATGTTGGGGGGAGTCCAGAACCAGGGGCCACAGTTTGAGAATAAGTGGTAAGCCATTTAGAACGGAGACGAGGAAACACATTTTCACACAGAGAGTGGTGAGTCTGTGGAATTCTCTGCCTCAGAGGGCGGTGGAGGCCGGTTCTCTGGATACTTTCAAGAGAGAGCTAGATAGGGCTCTTAAAGATAGCGGAGTCAGGGGATATGGGGAGAAGGCAGGAACGGGGTACTGATTGGGGATGTTCAGCCATTGAATGGCGGTGCTGGCTCGAAGGGCCAAATGGCCTACTCCTGTTTATTGTCTATTGACTTTTAAATGCTGTTATAGTACCTGCCCCAACTACTTCCTCTGGCAGCTCGTTCCATACACCCAGCACCCTCTGTGTGTAAAAAGATGCCCCTCAGGTTCCTATTCATTCTTGTTC
This sequence comes from Malacoraja senta, assembly GCA_038087875.1. Lineage (NCBI taxonomy): Eukaryota > Metazoa > Chordata > Chondrichthyes > Rajiformes > Rajidae > Malacoraja > Malacoraja senta. Next base: position 19,727 of record JAXLNO010000373.1, on the reverse strand, counting down.
CTCTCTCTTTAAAACTCCCCTGGTTCTGATTCCGCTACTCTGGGTAAAAGACTCTTTTACCTGATCAATTCCTGGCACGATTTTGTACCCCAGTTGGACTGTAAATGCTGATATGATATCGTACGATACCTTCTTGGCAGAACACGTCACAGATGTATGGACCGTTTCACAGAAGCAAGCTGGGTGAAGTGTCGGGCTTGATGAGATAACCTACACAAGGCTGTTTAAAAGAAATTAACTTTTACGCAAACAGCTTTGGGTTCAAAAAGGAAATCTTGGTGCGATGTACAAAGGTGTGTAAATTCTCAGTCCGCAAAACGAGACACAAGCAACCACAGATGCTAGACTGAAGAAGGGTCTCGACCCGAAACGTCACCTATTCCTCAGAGATCGGATCGAGACCTCTTCTTCATATTTCCTTCGCTCCATAGATGCTGCCTCACCCGCTGAGTTTCTCCAGGATTTTTATCTACCACAGATGCCAGAATGTTGAGCAAAGTGCCGGAGGAACTCAACGGGTCAGGCAGCATCTCAGTAAATAGGGATAATATCTCAAGACAGACACAAAATGCTGGAGTAACTCAGCGGGACAGGCAGCATCTCTGGAGAGAAGGAATGCGTGACGTTTTGGGTCGAGACCCTTCTTCAAGCCCTTCGGCTCGACCCGAAACGTCACCCATTCCTTCTCTCCGGAGATGCTGCCTGTCCCGCTGAGTTACTCCAACATTTTATGTCTACCTTCGGTTGAATAGGTGCAGGAGTAGGCTGTTTGGCCCTTCGAGCCAGCACCGCCATTCAATATGACCATGGCTGATCATCCAGAATCAGTACCCGTTCCTGCTTTCTCCTCTTATCCCTTGATTCCTTTAGCTCTAAGAACTGTATCTAACTCTCTCTTGAAAACATCCAGTGAATCGGCCTCCACTGCCTTCTGTGGCGTCACTGGGACATGGAATGCCTTTGGTGTGTGGCAGGATTCTGGAAGGCGTTTGGTGCAGGAGATAGGTGCTGACACGGGTCAGATTAGAGAGGAATGAGTTCTCTGTGGGGGACGTGTTTGCTGAGATGCCCCTCTGTTCATGTTTTCTATTTCCATCTCTGTGTTGATAGTTGACGTCAGTCGTGTATCGGAGCAAACCTCTCATTAAACTTTCACTGTCTAAGATAAAAACGGATAATAGCAATGTTATCACTGCAGCACTGGTGGAGAGGCTGCCTCACTGCGCCAGAGACCCCGGTTCGATCCTGACCTCGGGTGCTGTGTGTGTGTGTGTCTGTGTGGTGTGTGTGTGTGTGTGTGTGTGTGTGTGTGTGTGTGTGTGTGTGTGTGTGTGTGTGTGTGTGTGTGTGTGTATGTGTGTATATGTGTGTGTGTGTGTGTGTGTGTGTGTGTTGTGTGTGTGTGTGTATATGTGTGTTGTGTATATGTGTGTGTGTGTGTGTGTGTGTGTGTGTATATGTGTGTGTGTGTGTGTGTGTGTCTGTGTGTGTGTGTGTGTGTGTATTGTGTGTGTATTTGTGTGTGTGTGTGTGTGTATATGTGTGTGCGTGTGTGTGTGTGTTTGTGTGTGTGTGTGTCTGTGTGTGTGTATGCGTGTGTATTTGTGTGTGTTTGTGTGTGTGTATCTGTGTGTGTGTGTGTATATATGTGTGTGTATATGTGTGTGTGTGTATATGTGTGTATATGTGTGTATATGTGTGTGTGTGTGTATGTGTGTGTGTATATGTGTGTGTGTATATGTGTGTATATATATGTGCGTGTGTGTGTGTCCGTGTGTGTGTGTGTGTGTGTGTGTGGAGTTGGTACCTTCTCCCTGTGACCACGTGGGTTTCCTCCGGGTGCTCCGGTTTCCTCCCACATTCTTGCTATTGAGGGTGTGCAGCGTAGGTTTACAAGGTTAATTCCCGGGATGGTGGGACTGTCCTATGCTGAGAGAATGGAGCGGCTGGGCTTGTATACTCTGGAGTTTAGAAGGATGAGAGGATATCTCATTGAAACATATAAGATTGTTAAGGGCTTGGACACACTAGAGGCAGGAAACATGTTCCCGATGTTGGGGGAGTCCAGAACCAGGGGCCACAGTTTAAGAATAAGGAGTAAGCCATTTAGAACGGAGACGAGGAAACACTTTTTCTCACAGAGAGTGGTGAGTCTGTGGAATTCTCTGCCTCAGAGGGCGGTGGAGGCCGGTTCTCTGGATACTTTCAAGAGAGAGCTAGATAGGGC
>JAXLNO010000373.1:0-12500 GCA_038087875.1 Malacoraja senta | reverse complement strand
ATAATCTAAACTGCTATAACTGTTGTTAGACACTAAAAGCTGGAGTAACTCAGCGGGACAGGCAGCATCTCTGGAGAGAAGGAACGGGTGACGTTTCGGGTCAGGTCTGAAGAGGGGTCTCGACCCGAAACGTCACCCATTCCTTCTCTCCAGAGATGCTGCCTGTCCCACTGAGTTACTCCAGCATTTTTGTGTCTGCCTTCGACTGTAATCATGTATTGTCTTCCTGCTGACAGGTTAGCACGCAACAAAAGCTTTTCACTGTACCTCGGTGCACATGGCAGTAAACTAAACTGTATTGGTGCTGTTGTTGTTTTTCTCCAGCGTGTCGCCAGGGGACGTTTAAGTCGCGGCAGGGCGAGGAGCCCTGTTCGCTGTGTCCGTCGAACAGCCGCATCAGTTCTGAGGGAGCGACCTTCTGCCCGTGCAAGACTGGCTTCTACCGGGCGGACAGTGATCAGCCGGAGATGGGCTGTACCGGTGAGTCACAAACTCACTCCCGCTACGAGTGGGCTAACATGCGATGAGCCGTTTGACTGTGCTGGGCCTGTACTCGCTGGAGTTTAGAAGAACGAGGGGGGGGACCTCATTGAAACGTTACCGAATAGTGAAAGGCCTGGATAGAGTGGATGTGGAGAGGATGTTTCCACCAGTGGGAGAGTCTAGGACTAGAGGTCACAGCCTCAGAATTAAAGGCCGTTTATTTCGCAAACCCGCAAAGATTAACTTTCTTCACCAAAGTTGTTCCAAATACTGATCATTACAATATTGAATAGCTGCCTTCCATTGTCTGTGCAGAAAGGAACTGCAGATGCTGGTTTATACCAAAGATAGACACCAAGTGCTGGAGTAACTCGGCGGGTCAGGCAGCATCTCTGGGGAAAAGGGATTTGTGATTCATTCCTTTTGTGAATTGTATGATCTTTAACAACAAATTCTCACACTATGAGTCTGATGAAGGGTCTCGACCCGAAACCTCACCTATTCCTTCGCTCCATAGATTGTTAAGGGTTTGGACACGCTAGAGGCAGGAAACATGTTCCCGATGTTGGGGGATTCCAGAACCAGGGGCCACAGTTTAAGAATAAGGGGTAAGCCATTTAGAACGGAGACGAGGAAACACTTTTTTCTCACAGAGAGTTGTGAGTCTGTGAAATTCTCTGGTGGAGGCCGGTTCTCTGGATACTTTCAAGAGAGAGCTAGATAGGGCTCTTAAAGATAGCGGAGCCAGGGGATATGGGGAGAAGGCAGGAACGGGGTACTGATTGGGGATGATCAGCCATGATCACATTGAATGGCTCGAAGGGCCGAATGTCCTACTCCTGCACCTATTGTCTATTGTCTATTGTCCATAGATGCTGCCTTACCCACTGAGTTTCTCCAGCATTTTTGTCTACCCTCACACCATTAACAGTAAGCTTCAAGCCAGAAACACAACCAATTGGGCAGGACGACTAATTCCAGATCCCTGATTTAAATCTTGTTGCCCTTAACCAAGATCCAACCAAGGTGAAACAGTGGCGCAGCGGTAAAACTACTGCCTTACCACGCCAGAGACCCGGGTTCGATCCCGACTACGGGTGCTGTCTGTACGGAGTTTGCACGTTCTCCCCGTGACCTGCGTGGGTTTTCTCCGGGATCTTCGGTTTCCTTCCACACTCCAAAGACGTGCAGGTTTGCAGGTTAATTGGCTTGGTGTAAATGTAAAATTGTCCCTAGTGTGTGTGTAGGGTAGTGTTAATGTGCGGGGATCGCTGGTCGGCGCGGACTCGGTGGGCCGAATGGGCCTGTTTCCGCGCTGTATCTCTAAACTAAACTAAACAAGAGACAATAGGTGCAGGAGTAGGCCATTCGGCCCATCGAGCCAGCCATCATGGCTGATCATCCCCAATCAGCACCCCGTTCCTGCCTTCTCCCCATATCCCCTGACTCCGCTATCTTTAAGAGCCCTATCTAGCTCTCTCTTGAAAACATCCAGAGAACCGGCCTCCACCGCCCTCTGAGGCAGAGAATTCCACACTCACAACTCTCTGTGAGAAAAACATTCTTTCGGCACCAATCTAGTGCGGTTTTGTTAGCGTTAGAGCAGTAATTGCGGAATGTTAGCTGCCTAAACACGGCATAAAATCTCTTGCTTTGAATAGTTTGTCGTCCTAAGTAACAGCTTGTCTTGAGAAGGGCATTAAGACAGACAATGACTTACCGAGAACAAAGACAGGCGTTTGAAAATCACTTCCAAGGCTTTTATAATCTTCTTTCTGTTTTCTCTGTGATCCCAAACCCATTAGTTGCTGAGTTTTTATGGCAGCGAAGGGGACATGTCAGGGCCAGATATTTTTATAGTGCCATTGGGATATTTGCAGTTTAATTATCTGGAATGGTAAAAGCACCTCCAGTACATTAATGGCCAATGTGCCAGTCTGTAAATCTTAAGCAAGCACATCTGTGCCTGTGGGCCGTTATTCAACATTGATTGTAAAGCTGAGTACCTTTCAAACTGGATGTTTACTCTGGCCATGGGAGAGGTTTAGTGCATGGGTACCACCTTACAAAGCTGAAAAACACGGATTCCTTTTAACACGCCATCTCCCAATGTCACCGGGCTTTTAATCACCTTTGCTGAAGTGCGTCTTTCTGCAAACTGTTCTTTTTCTCATACTTTGTTTGGCTTGGTTTAAGAGATGCAGGGTGGAAACAGGGCCCTTCGGCCCACCGGGTCCGTGCCGACCAGCGATGCACGCACATTAAGACAACCCTACACACACTAACGCAGGGATTCCCAACCTTTTTCGTCCCATTTAGACTGGATAGACTTGGCTTATACTCGCTAGAATTTAGGAGATTGAGAGGGGATCTTATAGAAACGTACAAAATTCTTATGGGGTTGGACAGGCTAGATGCAGGAAGATTGTTCCCGATGTTGGGGAAGTCCAGGACAAGGGGTCACAGCTTAAGGATAAGGGGGAAATCCTTTAAGACCGAGATGAGGAAAAACTTTTTCACACAGAGAGTGGTGAATCTCTGCAACTCTCTGCCACAGAGGGTAGTTGAGGCCAGTTCATTGGCTATATTTAAGAGGGAGTTAGATGTGGCCCTTGTGGCTAAAGGGATCAGGGGGTATGGAGAGAAGGCAGGTACGGGATACTGAGTTGGATGATCAGCCATGATCATATTGAATGGCGGTGCAGGCTCGAAGGGCCGAATGGCCTACTCCTGCACCTATTATCTATGTATCTATGTACCCCCCGGCAACTTTAATAGCACATAAGAATGTTATTTTCACTTATTTATGAACAACTAATGATGAACAGATACCGGTGTACCAGAACCAAACACAGTCAAAGTCAGTAAACGAGAAAAAATATCTACAAATCCACAATCAACAAATTTACCCCCTGGAGGGTAAATTTACCCCAGGTTTCCGAACCCTTGCACGCGGGACATATTTTTTACATTTATACCAAAGCCAATTAGCCTACAAACCTGTACGTCTTTGGAGTGTGGGAGGAAAACGAAGATCCCGGAGAAAAGTCACGCAGGTCACGGGGAGAACGTGCAAACTCCGTACAGATAGCACCCATAGTCAGGATCGAACCTGGACCTCTGTGTAGTGGTCAGGCAGTAGTTCTACAGCTATGTAGACACAAAAAGCTGGAGTAACTCAGCGGGACAGGCAGTATCTGTGAAGAGAAGGAATGGAAGGGTGACGTTTCGGGTCAGACCCTTCTTCAGACTAGTCAGGGGAGAGGGAAGCGAGAGATATAGACGGTGATGTAGAGAGATAAAGAACAATGAATGAAAGATGTGCATGCCACCGTGACGCCCCTTAAGTAAATACTTATGCCACGGTTCGTCATTTGTCACGTGTACCGAGGTACAGTGAAAAGCTTTTTGTTGCGTGCTATCCAGTCAGCGGGAAAGACAATACATGATTACAATCGATCCATCCGCAGTGTACAGATACAGGATAAAGGGAAAAATATGAATCACGTTTAGTGGAAGATAAAGCCAGTAAAGTCTGATCAAAGATAGTCCGAGGTAGACAATAATGCTGGAGAAACTCAGCGGGTGAGGCAGCATCTATGGAGCGAAGGAAATAGGTGACGTTTCAGGTCAAGACCCGGAAACATCTATGGAGCGAAGGAATAGGTGACGTTTCGGGTCGAGACCCCTTTTCAGACTGATGTGGTCTCGACCCGAAACGTCACCTATTCCTTTGCTCCATAGATGCTGCCTCACCCGCTGAGTTTCTCCAGCATTTTTGTCTACCTTCGATTTTTCCAGCATCTGCAGTTCTTTCTTAAAGATAGTCCGAGGGTCACCAATGAGGTAGATAGTCGTACAGGGGCTGCTCTCCAGTTGTGGTAGGATGGTTCAGTTGCCTGATGGCAGCTGACAACTTAAGGGAGACATGTGGGGCAAGTTCTTTCACACGAGGTGCCTGGAACGCGCTGCCAGGGGTGGTGGTGGAGGCAGATGCGACAGTGGTGTTTAAGAGGCTTTTAGACAGGCACGTGGATAGGCAGGGATATGGATCACGTGCAGGCAGATGTGATCAGTTTTTCTTGGCATCGGGCAATGGGCAAATGAGACTAGAAGTTTAGAAGAATGAGGGGGGCACCTCATTGAAACGTACAGAACAGTGAAAGGCCTGGATAGAGTGGATGTGGAGAGGATGTTTCCACTAGTGGGAGAGTCTAGAACTAGAGGTCACAGCCTCAGAATTAAAGGGTGTTCTCTTATGAAGGAGACGAGGAGGAATTTCTTTAGTCAGAGGGTGGTGAATCTGTGGAATTCTTTGCCACAGAAGGCTGTGGAGGCCAAGTCAGTGGATATTTTTAAGGCAGAGATAGACAGATTCTTGATTAGTACGGGTGTCAGGGATTATGGGGAGAAGGCAGGAGAATGGGGTTAGGAGGGAAAGATAGATCAGCCATGATTGAATGGCGGTGTAGACTTGATGGGCTGAATGGCCTAATTCTGCTCCTATAACATATGAACTTATGGCTAGGTCATGTTTCAATAGACAATAGACAATAGGTGCAGGAATAAGCCATTCGGCCCTTCCAGCCAGCACCGCCATTCAATGTGATCATGGCTGATCATCCCCAATCAGTACCCCGTTCCTGCCTTCTCCCCATATCCCCTGACTCCGCTATCTTTAAGATCCCTATCTAGCTCTCTCTTGAAAGCATCCAGAGAACCTGCCTCCACCGCCACCTGAGGCAGAGAATTCCACAAACTCACGACTGAAAAAGTGAACAAGTGTTTCCTCGTCTCCGTTCTAAATGGCTTACCCCTTATTCTTAAACTGTGGCCCCTGGTTCTGGACTCCCCCAACATCGGGAATATGTTACGGGTCGGGACCGTTCTTCAGACTTAATCGGGAAAGATGTTTTTCAAGTTGTGAGAATCCATTTGCTGCCTTGTACAGAGGTTGAGAAGTGTATAGGCCTTGCAGCCAATATCACCACGGGCACCACTTTCAAACATCCTGGGAGACAAACCATCAGTTCCTGAGAGTAGAGGTGCTGTGTAACGTGCGTAGGGAGTGGATGAGAAAGTGGGATAACATGGAATCAGGTCGCACCTTTAGAAAAGAGACGAGGAAGAACTTCTTCAGTGGAACTCATTGCCACGGACGGCAGTGGAAGTCGACCCATTGGTATTTTTAAGGTGGAGATGAACAGATTCTTGATTAGTGCGGGTGTCGGAGGTTATGGTGGGGGAGAAGGCAGGAGAATCGAGTTAGGAGGGAGATAGGAATGACACATAAAACATTAAACATTAATATCTCCCTCCTAACTCGATTCTCTATGTCATGTTCCTCGCTAGAATTTAGAAGATTGAGGGGGGATCTTATAGAAACTTACAAAATTCTTAAGGGGTTGGACAGGCTAGATGCAGGAAGATTGTTCCCGATGTTGGGGAAGTCCAGAACAAGGGGTCACAGTTTAAGGATAAGGGGGAAGTCTTTTAGGACCGAGATGAGAATTTTATTTTTCACACAGAGAGTGGTGAATCTGTGGAACTCTCTGCCACAGAAGGTAGTTGAGGCCAGTTCATTGGCTATATTTAAGAGGGAGTTAGATGTGGCCCTTGTGGCTAAAGGGATCAAAGGGTATGGAGAGAAGGCAGGTACAGGATACTGAGTTGGATGATCAGCCATGATCATATTGAATGGCGGTGCAGGCTCGAAGGGCCGAATGGCCTACTCCTGCACCTATTGTCTATGTTTCCATGTTGTCACTTGCGGGCGGAGCACCAAGGCAAATTCCTTGTATGTGAATATGTGAAACGTATTCATTCATGATTGAATGGCGTAGGAGACCCGATGGGCCGAATGGCGTAATTCCGCTCCTATCACTTGTGACCTTATGAACTCGTGTTATGAATGGGTGACTCGGTGGGCCAAATCACCTGTTTCCATGCTCTATCTCTAATCCCAAAACTGGAAATTCTGGTTTACAGTCCAGAGTTGTGTACATAGCACTGCGTTGCGGAGTGCCTCATATCTAAGGCGTGCTTCCGTGGAGTTCGGCGACAATGCCGTGTAGCGTGGTGAATATCAGTAGCTTGAAGGGGAATCTCAACTCCTGCATCACTCATAATGAGAATGGGTGCAGCCAGCGATTTAGAAGGCAAACAATGTGTGGGCCTTTTATTACAAATGGATTTGATTACAGAAGTCTTACTGAAAGTCTATTGAGTTTCAGTGAGGCCACAAAGGCAGAGTTACGCAGATGTTTTGTTTTCCCCAACGAAGGAAGCCTCTGCAAGGAGGGCAATGAAAGTTCAGTCGCCTGATTGCTGGGAGAGGTTTTAGCCCATAAGAACACTCATTAAAACATACAAAGGTAGACAAAAATGCTGGAGAAACTCAGCGGGTGGGGCAGCATCCATGGAGCGAAGGAAATAGGTGACGTTTCGGGTCGAGACCCTTCTCCAGTCTAGCATCTGTGGTTGCTTGTGTCTCATTTTGCGGACTGAGATTTTACACTCCTCGACCCGAAACGTTACCTATTCCTGAAGAAGGGTCTCGAACCGAAACGTCACCTATTCCTTCTGAAGAAGGGTCTCGACACGAAACATCACCTATTCCTTCGCTCCATAGATGCTGCCTCACCCGCTGAGTTTCTCCAGCATTTTTGTCTGCCTTCGCTTTTTTCCAGCATCTGCAGTTACTTCTTAAACAATAAAACATCCAAAATGGTCAGAAAGTTCTTGGAAGAGTCACGGAGCTGTACAGCATGGAAACAGGCCCTTCAGCCCTCCTCCTCCATGCCTCCCAAGTTGGTATACTGGGCTGGTCATAAGGTCACAAGGAATAGGCCATTCGGCCCATCAAGTCTACTCCATCATTCAATCGTGGCTGATTTATCTATCCCTCCTATCCCCATTCTCCTGCCTTCTCCCCATAACCCCCGATACCCGTACTAATCAAGAATCTATCCATCTCTGCCTTAAACATATCCACTCACTTGTACTCCACAGCCTTCTGTGACAAAGAATTCCACAGATTCACCACCATCTGACTAAAGAAATTCCTCCTCATCTCCTTCATAAGAGAATGTCCTTTAATTCTGAGGATATGTTCTCTGGTCCTAGACTCTCCCACTAGTGGAAACATCCTCTCCACATCCACTCCATCCAGGCCTTTCACTGTTCTGTAAGTTTCAACGAGGTCCCCCCTCATTCTTCCAATCTTCCTAGTACCATTTGCCCATAGCACTCTAAACCCATCATGTCCCTACGTCTGTCCAAATGTCTTCTAAAAGTTATAACTGTGTCCACTTCTCCAGCTTCCTCCGGCAGCTCGTTCCAGATACGGACGACCCTCTGAGTGAAAAATTCCTTCTAAAATCTCTCCCCTCCAAACGCAGGTCTGTGCCCTCTAGTTTTAGAACCCTCACAGCTAGGAAAAGGGTGGCACGGTGGAGCAGCGGTAGAGTCGCTGCCTCACAGCGCCTGAGACCCCGGGCCCGGTCCTGACGACGGGTGCTGCCTGCACGGAGTTTGCACGTGAATTGACCCTAGAGTGTAGGATAGTGCTAGTGTACAGGGCGATCGCTGGCTCTGAGCCGAGGGGCCTGTTTCCGCGCTGTATCTCTAAACTCCAAAGTCTAGCACAAAGGATCGCAAAAGGGATGAAAGGCGTTGTATGTTATAGAGAATTGAAGAGCTGTTGACGTATAATAGCTATTAAATGGTATTGAAATAACTAAGGATGAATCTGAAAGATCCCGAAACATCAACAATGTCAAATTTCTGGAAAGTAAACTAACCAGTGTATTATCCCTGCGTACCATTGCTTAAATATTGCTGCCATTTCTGTCAACAAGTGGGGAAAGAAAGATTTGAACGAGTGTAGATAATGGCCGTGAGATTGGCTGCTTCCATCAATGCTTTTTATCATATGATGAAAGATTGGTGTTTGAAATGAAATGTTAACATAACGTTAAACAAATGTCCAGCAATACAGATTAGCTTAGTTTAGTTTACAGATACAGCGCAGAAACAGGTTCTTCGGTCCACTGAGCCCGTGATCATCGGGTCATAAGTGATAGGAGCAGAGTTAGGCCATTTGGCCCATCAAGACTACTCCGCCATTCAATCATCACTGATCTATCTCTCCCTCCTAACCCCATATGCTGACTGGTGATCACCCCTACACTAGTTCGATCGCACACCTGGGACAATTTGCAGAAGCCAATTAATAGACGATAGACAATAGGTGTAGGAGTAGGCCATTCGGCCCTTCAAGCCAGCACCGCCATTCAATGGCTGATCATCCACAATCAGTATCCCATTCCTGCCTTCTACGTCTTTAGGGCGTGGGAGGAAACCGAAGGTCTCGGAGAAAACCCACGCGGGTCACGGGGAGAGCGTACAAACTCCGTACAGACAGCACCCGTAGTCGGGATCGAACCCGGGTCTCTGGAGCTGTGAGCTCTACCACTACACCACCGTGCCAACCCTGGACTGTACTGACCCCTGGAGAACACCAACTTAACCAAATACAAGGGAGAGGGAAACTGGAGATACTGTACAAACAGGTTCAGTGTGAATCAGAGCGATGATTTGTTCTGGACCGTTAGATGCCGCTGGTTTCCCACCCCCACTATCGAGTATTGGGTTCTTCTATTTATTTATTCTGCTGACAATGGAAACTTCCTTTCTACTTACTACTGATATGTAAGCCCATTCTTTCACTACATCTAATCTTAGGGTGGAAACCAGTCTGAATAAAAGGTCTCGACCTGAAACGCCACCTATCCCTTTTCTCCAGTGGTGCTGCCTGACCCGCTGAGTTACTCCAGCACTTTGTGTCTATCTTTGAATATGTTGGCTGCTGTGTAGAGAGGATAGGAATGGGATGGGTGTCGGATGGGTGCACATTGGTGGTTGATGGTCGGCCTGGGCTAGGTGGGCTGAAGGGCCTGCTTCCATGCTGTATCAGCCATGATCTCATTGAATGGCGGTGCTGGCTCGAAGGGCCGAATGGCCTACTCCTGCACCTATCGTCTATTGTCTCACCGCGACTGGATAGCACGCAACAAAATCTTTTCACTGTACCTCGGTCCAAGTGACAATAAACCAAACTGATCTCCATTGTCATCAGTTTGAGTCATGTTAGTTATTGTGTAGAGTAGGTGGAGAAGATGCAGCATTTATCATCTTCAAAACACTCCATGACGGTCACTGGACAAGCAAATCCAATTTTCTTTTAAAGCGGCACGGTGGCGCAGCGGTAGAGTTGCTACCTTACAGCGAATGCAGCGTCGGAGACACGGGTTCGATCCCGACTACGGGTGCTGCCTGTACGAAGTTTGTACGTTCTCCCCGTGACCTGCGTGGGTTTTCTCCAAGATCTTCGTTATCCTCCCACACTCCAAAGACGTACTGGTTAATTGGCTTGGTATAAATTGTCCCTGCTGGGAGTAGGATAGTGTTAGTGTGCGGGGATCGCTGGCTGTATCTCTAAAACTAAATCTAAATTAAAAAAGTTATCAAATAAAATGAAAGCTTGTTGACATCTGGGCCACGTTCTGTTTTTAAATGATGAACCGTCCCAGAACATCTGAGACCCTGATTTATTTTTGTCCAGAAGAACGTAGGAACGACCTCAGACGTAGTTTTGACAGCCACACTAGTGCCTGCACCACACTGATAATGAATAGATAGAAGGCAGTGGAGATAGTGACACTCTATATCCAATGCCAGGTAGATGCTGTAAAAGGCCTCTTTTTATCCCATTGGTGGGAAACTTTGTAGAAAATCCTTTTTTCAGAAAAAGATAACACGCTGTCTGAAACTGAAGATTAATAAAACAAATTGACTCCTTTTATTCAACTCTGAGGTTACTCTGCGAGTGAGGTTTTTTACAAAATGGAATCTGATGAATCCAAACCAGTATTTTGTTCATAGGTGGACAAATTTGCTGGAGAAACTCAGCGGGTGCGGCAGCATCTATGGAGCGAAGGAAATAGGCAACGTTTCGGGCCGAAACCATTCTTCAGACTGATGTAGGGAAGAAGGGTTTCGGCCCGAAACGTTGCCTATTTCCTTCGCTCCATAGATGCTGCCTCACCCGCTGAGTTTCTCCAGCATTTTTGTCTACCTTCGATTTTCCAGCATCTGCAGTTCCTTCTTAAACAGTATTTTTTCATACCTATTTTGCTTTCCTATCATCTGGGCCTATTACCCATTTCCTTGTTCACAAGTCCAGTCAGGTCAACTTTATTTGCCACAGACACACACAAGATGTACAGTGAAATAAAAGTGGCAATGCCTGCGGGATTGTGCAAAGCAACAGAAAAGAACAGAACCAGTATTTACATTAAAACAGGAAGACGCAACAGTATTTACGCCCCGGTGAGCTCAGAGTTCACGGTCCTGATGGCCTGTGGGACGAAACTTCGTGCTATTGAGGGAGTGCAGCGTAGGTTCACCAGGCTAATTCCCGGGAATGGCGGGACTGTCATATGCTGAGAGAATGGAGCGGCTGGGCTTGTACACTCTGGAGTTTAGAAGGATGAGAGGGTATCTTATTGAAACATATAAGATCATTAAGGGTTTGGACACGCTAGAGGCAGGAAACATGTTCCCGATGTTGGGGGAGTCCAGAACCAGGGGCCAAACAGTTTAAGAATAAGGGGTAAGCCATTTAGAACGGAGACGAGGAAACACTTTTTCTCACAGAGAGTTGTGAGTCTGTGGAATTCTCTGCCTCAGAGGGCGGTGGAGGCCGGTTCTCTGGATACTTTCAAGAGAGAGCTAGATAGGGCTCTTAAAGATAGCGGAGTCAGGGGATATGGGGAGAAGGCAGGAACGGGGTACTGATTGGGGATGATCAGCCATGATCACATTGAATGGCGGTGCTGGCTCGAAGGGCAATAATGGCCTACTCCTGCACCTATTGTCCATTGTCTATTGTCCACACGTGATTACAATTGAGCCGTTTACAGTGTACAGACACATGATAAGGGAATAACGAGATAAGGGAATATAGACTGTATCTGACAGCGTCTTGTTTCCATGCAGGAGTGCCGTCGGCAGTGCGGAGCGTCATTTCCAGTGTAAACGAGACGTCGTTGAGCCTGGAGTGGAGCGAGCCGCGGGACACGGGGGGCCGGGACGACCTGCTGTACAACATCATCTGCAAGAAGTGCAGCGCGGAGGGCAGGCAGTGCTCGCGTTGCGACGACAACGTGGAGTTTGTACCCCGGCAGCTGGGCCTGACCGAGCGGCGGGTGTTCATCAGCAACCTCCTGGCCCACACCCGCTACACCTTCGAGATCCAGGCGGTCAACGGGGTCTCCAGCAAGAACTCCCTCCTCCCGCACTTCACAGCCGTCAACATCACCACCAACCAGGCCGGTGAGTGGAGCCATGTCCCGCCCGCTTTAGTCCCGTCATGAGGTCAGAAGGAATAGGTGCAGGAAAGACGTCAAGTCAAGAGAGAGTTTATTGTCATGTGTCCCAGACAGGACAATAACATTCTTGCTTTGCTTCAGCACAACAGAACATAGAAGGCATTGACGACAGAACAGATCAGTGTGTCCATATACCATTCTATAAATATATACACACATGAATACATAAACTGATCAAGTGCAAATAATGGGCTATTAATGTTCAGAAGTTAGACACGAAATGCTGGTGTAACTCAGCGGGTCAGGCAGCATCTGTGGAGAACATGGATAGGTGACGTTTCACAGAGTGCTGGAGTAACTCAGCGGGTCAGGCAGCATCTGTGGAGAACATGGATAGGTGACGTTTCACAGAGTGCTGGAGTAACTCAGCGGGTCAGGCAGCATCTGTGGAGCGAAGGAAATGGGCAACCTTTCGGGCCGAAACCCTGAAGGAAATAGGCAACGTTTCGGGCCGAAACCCGGAAGGGTTTCGGGCCGAAACGTTGCCTATTTCCTTCGCTCCATAGATGCTGCCGCACCCGCTGAGTTTCTCCAGCATTTTGGTCTACCTTATCATTTATAGTG
>JAXLNO010000372.1:0-36204 GCA_038087875.1 Malacoraja senta | reverse complement strand
CTGGGCATATTCTATGATGGAGGGAGATTTGAAGAGCTCTTCCAGCACCCTCACACCCCAGACATTCGTTTCCTTTCATTCAGAATGGTTTCTCTAGGATATTTTATTCACCAATTTTCTTCACCAATTCCTTGATATTTTGTAGGACTTTATATCATACTGGTTTGCATTTTGGATCCCCTGTTTTGAAGCCAAATACGTAATACCCCAACAAAGCCCGAGACATGCCTATTTTTCCCCGTTCAGAATTAGGCCCACTGTGCTTCCTCTACATACAACAAGACCAGTGCACTTAACATGGAAAGCAACAGTACATTGAAAGATGTACAGACAACTGTGCTTCAGACAGGGAACAGCAACAACTGCAGTTACAACAGGAACCAGCAACCTCACAGTTACAACAGAAATCAGAGGCGCCTGTGGTTACGATAAGGAACAGCAATGATGCACAGAAGAACAGGCCTTGCCCAAGCTGACAATGATGCAGCACACTAGACCTAGTTACCTGGAGGAGGCCTGCACCTCTCCACACCTTTCCTTTCCAAGTATCAGTCCAAGCCTTTTAAGCCACCTCAGCTGCAGCAACCATGTTTACAATCGAAACTAATTCCGTGTGCCTGCACTTGGTTCCCATTCCTCCAGACCTCTATCTGCTCATGTACCCATCTAAATACCTATTAAACATTGCTGTCGTACCTGCTTCTACCACTGCTCCCGGTAGCTCCTTCAAGGCATTTACTGCACTGTATAAAAAATAAACTTTCCTTGTACGTCTCCTTTGAACATTGTGTGTCTCACAACATAGTTTAGTTTAGTTTAGAGATACAGCCCGGAAACAGGCTCTTCGACCCACTGATCCGCACCAACCAGCGATCCCTTCACATGAACACTATCATACACACACTCGGGACACACTTATCCCAAAGCCAATTAACCTACAAACATGCACGGCTTTGGAGTGTGGGAGGAAACAGAAGTCCTTGGAGGAAACACACGCAGGTCACGGGGAGAACGTACAAACTCCATACAGACAGCACCTGTAGTCGGGATCGATCCCAGGTCTCCGGTGCTGCAAGCGCAGTAAGGCAGCAACTCTACCGCTGTGCCACCGTGCTGCCAAGTCTGGAGCAAGGTCTCAATCCAAAACCTCGACTGCCTCCACAGATGCTGCCTGGCCCTCTGAGTTTCTCCAGCAGTTTTTTTTTTTTTAACTCCCTGGTAAATCTCTTCTGCACCTTTGCCAAAGCATTCTCATCATTCCCATAATGCTGTGGTGACCTGTACATAACACTCCAAATGTGGCCTTACCAATGTCCTAGACAGCTGTACCATGACTTCCCGACTTTTATACTCAATGCCCCAAATGATGAAGACAATTATGCTGCACACATTCTTTGTCATTTTATCATTTCTGTTGCTACCTTCATGGAGCTATTGACATGGACCCTAAATCATAAGGTCATGTTATAAGTGATGGGAGCAGAAATAGGCCATTCGGCCCATCAAGTCTACTCCACCATTCAACCATGGCTGATTTATCTCTCTCTCCTAACCGCATTCTCCTGCCTTCTCCCTGCCATTTACTGCATACTCTCCTGTTATATTTCACCTCCCAAATTGCATCACGTCAGACATGTCAGGATGTCCAGAACCAGGGGTCACAGTTTAAGAATAAGGGGTCGGCCATTTAGGACTGAGACGAGGAAAAACTTTTTCACCCAGAGAGTTGTGAATCTGTGGAATTCTCTGCCACAGAAGGCAGTGGAGGACAATTTGGTGGATGTTTTCAAGAGAGAATTGTGAAGCGCGGCGTCGCCGGTAGCGGGGACCGCACGGCAACGGCGAGAGCGGCGAGCCTATCCACTGGAGCGCCGCACGGATGCTGCGCGGGGGCCGAGTAATTCAAACACGGCGGGTCCCACGTGCTTGCGGTAAGTAAAAAAAAGGGCGGGCCGACTGCGATGACGTTGGCCCGCCGCACGTGACTCACTAGCGGCGGCTGTGGCGGCGGCCGTCCTGATCGCGGCGCTGTAGCGGTGGCTGTGCCTGCGGCCGTGCCGCACACGTGCCTCACTGGCGGAGGCACGTGCCTCACTGGCGGAGGCTGTGGCAGTGGAGGTTTGACGCACGGCGCTCGAGCCACACTGGCGGCGGCCCGTGCGGGCGGCCGTGCCGCACTCGTGCATCACTGGTGGAGGTTGTGCGGTAAGATTATTGTTTTCAACATTGTCGGTTTTATTTTAGCACCGTGCGGTGTTGGGAACACCGCCGCACGGCCCCGGAATTGTACGTTCTCACGAGTGCGCGGTCTATGGCGGCAGATTCTTCCCGTTTCGCCGCCAATGACCGCAGACTCGTGAGACAGGCCTTTAAAGGAATCAAGGGATATGGGGAAAAGGCAGGAGCGGGATACTAATTCTGGATGATCAGCCATGATCATATTGAGTGGCAGTGCTGGCTTGAAGGGCCGAATGGCCTACTCCTGCACCTATTTTTCTATGTTTCTATGATTAAGCTCCATCTGCCATACCTCCACCCCAATTTTCAGTTGATCTATGCTCTTCTTTATCCTTAGAAATTCTTTCCCACCACCGATGACCATTAGCTTTAAGCCATCAGCAAACAGACTGATCATTCCATGTTCCCATCCAAGTCATTCATATATTTGACCCAGCACTGAACCCTGCGGTACACCACTGGTTAGATACTTCCAGTACCTCCTATCGCCATGCTGATTTGGGATCCAGGTTGCCAACATAACTTGGATTCCTTGAGCTCTCGCCTTCTGGACAACCAGGGGTTAGGAGAGAGAGATAAATCTGGAGAACCATAGTTACCTTCATCGCATTTCTCATTTACCACCTCAAAGAACTAGATCAGACATGTGAGACATGTGAGACATGATCTCTCCTATGCAAAACCATGCTGACTCACCCTATTCAGTCTAAGTGAACATAATTATTTTAGCTCAGAATTCTTCAAGTAAAATGGATGAAGGGGTGCCAGTGGATGTAGTGTATCTAGACTTTCAGAAAGCCTTTGATAAGGTCCCGCACGGGAGACTGGTGACTAAAATTAGAGCACATGGTATTTGGGGTAGGGTGTTGACATGGATAGAAAATTGGTTGGCAGACCGGAAGCAAAGAATAGGAATGAACGGGTCCTTTTCAGAATGGCAGGCAGTGGCGAGTGGAGTGCCGCAAGGCTCGGTGTTGGGGCCGCAACTGTTTACCATATATATTAATGATTTGGAAGAGGGAATTAGGAGCAACACTAGCAAGTTTGCGGATGACACAAAGCTGGGTGGCAGTGTGAACTGTAAAGAGGATGTTAGGAGATTGCAGGATGACCTAGACAGGTTGAGTGAGTGGGCAGATGCGTGGCAGATGCAGTATAATATAGACAAATGTGAGGTTATCCACTTTGGCGTCAAAAACAAGGGGGCAGATTATTATCTCAATGGGGTTAGGTTAGGTAAGGGGGAGGAGCAGCGAGACCTTCACTGCCTGCTTACAGGTACAGCAGGCAGTGAAGAAAGCTAATGGAATGTTGGCCTTCATAACAAGAGGATTTCAGTATTGGAGTAAAGAGGTTCTTCTGCAGTAGTATAGGGCTCTGGTGAGACCACATCTGGAGTATTGTGTACAGTTTTGGTCTCCGAATTTGAGGAAGGACATCCTTGTGATTGAGGCAGTGCAGCGTAGGTTCACGAGATTGATCCCTGGGATGGCGAGACTGTCATATGAGGAAAGATTGAAAAGACTAGGCTTGTACTCACTGGAGTTTAGAAGGATGAGGGGGAATCTTATAGAAACATATAAAATTATAAAAGGACAGGACAAGCTAGATGCGGGAAAAATGTTCCCAATGTTGGGAGAGTCCAGAACCAGGGGCCACAGTCTTAGAATAAAGGGGAGGCCATTTAAGACCCAGAGAGTTGTGAATTTATGGAATTCCCTGCCACAGAGGGCAGTGGAGGCCAAGTCACTGGATTGATTTAAGAGAGAGTTAGAAAGAGCTCTAGGGGCTAGTGGAGTCAAGGGATATGGGGAGAAGGCAGGCACGGGTTACTGATAGGGGACGATCAGCCATGTTCACAATGAATGGCGGTGCTGGCTCGAAGGGCCGAATGGCCTCCTCCTGCACCTATTTTCTATGTTTCTATGTTTTTAATGGCAGACCTACGACTGATGTCAGACTCACTGCCCTGCAGTTTCCAGGCTTATCCCTACCGCTAGTTTTGATTAATCACATTAGTTATCCTCCAATCTTCTGTTACCTCAACGTGGGCAATGGAGATGCAGCAGCAATCACCTCCTTTGTTTCACAAAAGATCCAGTCATGCTCTTGCCATTTATCCACCTTAATGTGTGCCAATATCTTTAATGATTCCTCCTCTTAACACAGACATGTTCCACAATATCAGGCGGACTGAGCAAAGGTGTTCAACAAAATGATCACCCAGTCTATGATTGGTCTCGCCGATGTATAAGAGACCAAACGTAGACTGGGCGATCGTGTCAGTGATCACCTTCTCTCAGTCTGCCTGGACCTACCTGATCGCCTGGTTGCCAAACACTTTAACTCCCCTTCGCATTCACACACTGAGCTTTCTATCCTTGGACTCCTGCATTGTCAGAGTGAAGCCAAACACAAATTGGAGGAACAGCACCTCATATTTCACTTGGGCAGCTTACAGCCCCGAGGTATGAATTTGATTTTCCCTAACTTCAAGTAGCCCTTGCATCCCTCCTTTCTCTGAAGAAGGGTATTGACCCGAAATGTCACCCATTCCTTCTCTCCAGAGACGCTGCCTGTCCCGCTAAGTTACTCCAGCATTTTGTGTCTCTCCCACCCAAGTCGTACTATAGCCGTCGTGTTGAGTCTCATTGTCTGTAACTTGTTTTCACCTAGTCCCTAATTGACAATGGCCTGTTTCCTTTAACATCGCCACTTTCTTGCATATCTTTCATTCATCTGTTTTATCTCTCTCTACATCACCGTCTATATCTCTCGTTTCCCTTTTCCCTGACTCTCAGTCTGAGGAAGGGTCTCGACCAGAAACTTCACCCATTCTTTCTCTCCAGAGACGCAGCCTGACCTGCTGAGTAAAAGGCCTGTCCCACTTCCACGACCTAATTCACGACCTTTTTTTACTCGTGGACATTTTTCATCAGGCTAGAAAAAACACCCCGACCTACTTGATGCCACGAGTACCTACGACTAGCATCACGGCCTGCTACGGCCTACCTACGACCTCCTACGACCTCGTGACGACCATGCTGCGAGTATGAGTCAAGGGCAAACTCGGCAGAGGTCGTGAATTAGGTCGTGAAAGTGGGACAGGCATTTTACTCTATATTTTTGTATCCATCTTATTATCTTGCTTTTATAATGTTCTTCTGATGTGATGATGACCACGTCCACCGAAGCTGCCACAGGGGGGCGCTGTCTCCTGCAGATACAACATGGAATGGCAACTTCTGCTGTTACAACTGCATCAATAGTATTTAGTCTGATGAGTGGACGAGTTTAAGGACTTTGTTCTTTGTACAACAACTTTCTATATTTGTCTATATTATTCCCTTCCTGAGGGAAGAACCAGAGCTGGTTGTGGTTATTTTGTGCTGTATATTTTCAGCGACTCTATAAACCTTGAGCTGAAAACAATTAAAAGACACAGTGCTGGAGTAACTCAGCGGGTCAGAGAATATCCCAGGGGAACATGGATAGGTGACGTTTCAAGTCGGAAGCACCTCTGGAGAGAAGGAACGTGTAACGTTTCGGGTCCAGACCCTTCTTCAGACTGAAAGGTCTCGACCGAAACGTCAACCAAATGAAAATTCATTTGTTCTGTATCTCACTACATCACCGTCTATATCTCTAATTTCCCTTTCCCCGACTCTCAGTCTGAAGGGTCTCGACCTGAACCGTCAGCCATTCCTTCTCACCAGAGGTGCTGCCTGTCCCGCTGAGTTACTCCAGCTTTTTGTGTCTCTCTTCAGCCAAACTCAGGATTAGCGATGCATAAGCAGGCAGGCCTGATGCACTTGGACAGCTGTATGGCACCTGGCAGACGCATTCCACACAACAGTGCAACAAAAAACTGTGACTCGGGTTCGGGAAGAACATTCCCCTGGCCCTCTAACGCTATTCACCTCACCCCTCACTCCCCCACCCTCACTCCCCAGCCATCACACACCACCCTCACCTCACCCCTCCCTCAGCCATCAACTAGCATTTATTTCAAGAGGGCTAGAATACAAAAACTGGGATGTAATGCTGAGGCTCTATAAGGCGCTGGTCAGGACGCATTTGGGGTATTGTGAGCAATTGTGGGCACCATGAGGAAGGGTGTGCCGGCTCTGGAGAGGGTCCAGAGGAGGTTTACAAGAATGAACCCAGGAATGAGTAGGTTAACATATGATGAGCGTTTGACGGCACTGGGCCTGTACTCGCTGGAGTTTAGAAGAATGAGGGGGGATCTCATTGAAACGTACAGAATAGTGAAAGGCCTGGATAGAGTGGATGTGGAGAGGATGTTTCCACCTCTAGGACTAGAGGTCATAGCCTCAGAATTAAAGGATGTTTCTTGAGGAAGAAGATGAGGAGGAATTTAGTCAGAGGGTGGTGAATCTGTGGAATTCATTGCCACAGAAGGCTGTGGAGACCAAGCCAATGGATATTTTTCAGGCAGATAGATAGATTCTTGAGTAGTACGGGTGTCAGGGGTTACGGGGAGAAGGCAGGAGAATGAGGTTAGGAGGGGAGATAGATCAGCCATGATCGATTGGTGGAATAAACTTGACTACTGCTCCTATCACTTATGACCAAGCCCAGCCTGACTCCCTCACCCTACACTCATCTAACCTCACCGCTCGCCACCCTCACATCACCCTCATTCCCCGACCATCTTACAGCATCCTCACATGCCTCAGCTCCCCCCTCAACTACACACTTTTCTACTCCTCCCCTTCACTCCCCCTGAAAGCAGCTCCCCACTGTTCCCCCTACTCTACTCACCCCGCTACTCTGACTGTCAAGGCCCCACCATCTCAGTCCATGCACACAAACCTCTCCCCCACTCTAACTCTTACCTCAGCCCCTGCCACCCTTATTCTCCCTCCTCACCCTCTCCTCTCCCCCCCCACACTCATCTCACCCCCACCCCCACCCCTAGCCCTCTCCCCACCCCCACTCCTCTCCCCATCTCCTACTCCTCTCCCCACAAACCACTCCTCTCACCCCCACTCCCAGCCATCTGCACCATCCCCCACTCCCCTCCCCCATCCCCCACTCCCCTCCCCCATCCCCCACTGCTCTCCCCATTCCCCACTGCTCTCCCCATTCCCCACTCCTCCATCCCCCACTGCTCTCCCCATTCCCCACTCCTCTTCCCATTCCCCACTCCTCTTCCCATCCCCCACTCCTCTCCTCACCCCCTACTCCTCTCCCCCATCCCGCACTCCTCTCCCCCATCCCCCACTCCTCTCCTCACCCCCACTACCCTCCCCAGCCCCCACTCCCATCCCCAGGCCTCTCCCCCATCCCCCACTCCCCTCCCCATTCCCCACCCCTCTCCCCACACCCTCTATATTAAGACAGTGGAATTGATAGTAGACTTTAGGAGAGCTCCCTCTTCACTCCCCCCACTCACCATCAACAACACCACAGGTAGACAAAATGCTGGAGAAACTCAGCGGGTGAGGCAGCAACTATGGAGCGAAGGAATAGGTGAGGTTTCGGTCGTGACCCTTCTTCAAAAGATCAATAACTCCATCGTCACATCTGTGAGAGGGTCCGGAGGGGACATTTAAGTTCCTTGGAACCATCATCTCCAAGGACATTAAATGGAGGACCACCATCGACTCCACAGTCAAAAAGGCATAACAGAGGATGTACTTCCTGTGGCAGCTGAGGAAACACAATCTGCCACAGGCAATGATGGTCCAATTCTATACGGCCATCGTAGAGTCTGCCCGCACCTTCTCCTGCATGGTCTGGTTTGGCTCAACCACCAAGCACGACATCCGGAGGCTGCAGCGAATCGTCCGATCAGCTGAGAAGGTTATTGGCTGCAACCTTCCCCCCATTGATGAACTGTACACTGCAAGGGCCAGGAAGCGAGCGGGCAAGATCATCTCTGACCGCTCTCACCCTGGTCACTAACTCTTTGAATCACTTCCCTCTGGAAGGTGATTCCGGATTGTCAAAGCTGTCACAGCCAGACATAAAAACAGCTTTTTTTCCATGACCATGACCAACAGCCAAAAGTCTGGTGCCTTCTTTTGCTCCGGTATTTTATTTCATTCTTCACATGTTTAAGTTATAATGTTCTATTTTTAATTGTCTACTGTATATTGTGTCGGTATTCTGCGAGCAAAGCACCAAGGCAGATTCATTGTATATATACAAACTTGGCTAATAAAATGTATTCAATTCAATTCAATTCAAATCAAATTAAATTTCTCGTCCCCACCCCAGTCCTCTCCCCAAACCCCCACTCTCCCCATCCCCCAATCCACCCGCCATCTTCCCCTACTTCTCTCCCCATCTCCAATCCCCCCTACCCCCATTCCCCACTCCTTTCTCCTACCTCACCCTCTCTTCCCCCTCCCACACTCCACTCGAACCCATCCCAAATTCCCACCCCATCCTCCACTCCTCCTGCCCCATCCCCCACCCCCGCTCCTCCCGCCCCCATCCCCCACTTTTCTCATCCCCACCCTACACCCCCCCAGACTTACTCACCAACCCATCGTCATTTCCATCCAAGTAATCCCAGCACTGGCTACAGCCAACCAGCCAGAATGTTACCCATTCCACCATAACTAATGTCTTCTATGAGTGTGCCAGTTTTGAGACCAAACCAGCAAGTCAGTGTGGATCCCATGCATCACAATCTTCTGGATCAATCTACCACGAGGACCTTGACAAATACCTTACTGAAACCCAACATCCATTGCCTAACCATCAGCAACCACATTCATCACCTACTTATCCAGACTTATCCTTTAGTTTAGTTTAGAGATACAGCGCGGAAACAGGCCCTTCGGCCCACCGAGTCCGCACCAACCAGCGATCCCCGCACATTAACACTATCCTGCACACACGAGGGACAATTTTGCATTTATACAATTATACCTTGCCAATTAACCTCCAGACCTGTACGTCTTTGCACTGATCTCAGAAAACCCCACGCAGGTCACAGGGAGAATGTATAAACTCCACACAGACAAGCATCCGTAGTCAGGATCGAACCCGGGTCTCTGGTGCTGTAAGGCAGTAGCCTGCACCACCGTGCCGCCCGTTCATAACTATTTGAGAACCGACGCGGTTGTAATCACTCTTCCCAAAATACTCTTGCACTGAGACACAGTCACCTGACCAGGCCTGCTTCACAGTACAAGATCCAGTGTAGTCCCTCCTCCAGTTGGACTATCCACATACTGTTTCCAAAACCCCTCCTGCATGCACATATTAAATGCTGCCCAATTTAAGCCTTTTGCACTGAGCAAGTCCTAGTCAATATTTATAAGATCATAAGTCGTATGATTAGAATTAGGCCATTTGGCCAATCAAGTAGATAGGACAAGTTTGGAGGGATATCGACCAAGCGCAGGCAGGTGGGACTAGTGTAGCTTGGACATGTTGGCTGGTGTGGGCAATTTGGGCTGAAAGGCCTGTTTCCACACTGTATCACTCTATGACTGTCTACTCCGGCATTGAATCATGGCTGATCTATCTCTCCCTCCGAACCCCATTCTCCTGCCTTCTCCCCATAACCGCTAGACACCTGTGCTAATCAAGAATCTATCTATCTATCGATTTTCCAGCATCTGCAGTTCCTCCTTTAACACAAGAATCTATCTATCTCTGATTTAAATACATCCACTGACTTTGCCTCCACAGCCTTCTTTGGGAAGTTGAAGTCACCCACCAGAGCAACTATGTTGCTTTTGCATTTTTCCATGATCCATCTACATTCATCTTCCTCCTGCTAGCTATTGGGAGGCCTGTAGTATAATCCCATCAGTATGACTGCACTTTTCAGCTCTACCCCTATAGCCTCCCTGGATGGTCTCCCCAGTTTGTCCTCTCTCAGTGCGGCTGTGGCATTCTCCGTGATTAGTACTGCGACTCCACTTCTTTCACCTCCCTCTCTATCACGTCTGAAACATCAAACCCTCGAATGCCAAGCTGCCAATCCTATCCCTCTCGCTACCAAGTCTCTGTAATGGCCACAAGATCATATTTCCATGCACTTATTCCCAGGTCCTCAGTTCATCTGCTTTGTCCAAAAAACTCCTTGTCCATCAGTCTCATTGGGTTCATTACACGTAGAACATAGAACAGTACAGTACAGGGACAGGCCCTTCGGCCCACAATGACTGTGCCAAACATGATGCCATTAAACTAAGTGATTTGTCTGCATCCGTCCCTTCTCATTAACCTGTCATTGCTTGAATTTTCCTTCAGACTTACTGGTCTGACCTCTAGTTCCCAATCCATCCCTCCATTTCCTGACCTGCTCCTCTGGTTCTCACCCCCTGCCACTCAAGTTTAAACCCCCCAGAGTAGCATTACTGAACCTCCCTGCAGGGATACCTGTTCCATTTCAGTTGAGGTGCAACCCATCCCTCTTGTTCAGATCCCACCTACCCTGCAATGGAACCCAATGATCTGTATATCTGTATCCCTCCCCCCTGCACCAACACCTCAGCCATGAATTCGAGTCATAGTCAGAGAGTGATACAGTGTGGAAACAGGCCCTTCAGTCCAACTTGCCCACACTGGCCAACAATGTCCCAGTTACACTGAGCCCACTTGCCAGCGCTTGGTCCATATCCCTCCGAAAATGTTCTATCCATGTACCTGTCTAACTGTTTCTTAAACATTGGGATAGTCCCAGCCTCAACTACCTTTTCTGGCAGCTTGTTCCGTACTCCCACCACCCTTTGTGTGAAAAAGTTACCCCTCAGATTCCTACCAAATCTTTTCCCCTTCACTTTGAACCTATGTCCCTTGGTCCTCGATTCCCCTACACTGGGCATGAGACTGTGCATCTACCCAGTTTATCCCTCTCATGATTTTATACACCTCTATAAGATCACCCTTCATCCTCCTGTGCCCCATGGAATCGAGACCCAGCCTACTCAACCTCTCCCTATAGCTTACACCCTCTAGTCCTGGCAACATCCTCGTTAATCTTTTCTGAACCCTTTCAAGCTTGACAATATCTTTCCTATAACATGGTGCCCAGAACTGAACACAATACTCTAAATGCGGTCTCACCAACGTCTTACACAAATACAACATGACCTCCCAACTTCTAAACTCGAACTGCATAATCTTCTACTTTACGTCTCATTAGTTTGTGCCACAGCTAGTAATTTTACAAAGAGATCCTTTTCTTTTACAAAAACCTACTACCCAAAGGAAGCACGGTTGAGTTGCTGCCTTACGGCACTTTCAGCGCCAGAGACGAGGGTTCGATCCTGACTACATGTGCTGTCTGTACGGAGTTTGTACGTTCTCCCTGTAACCTGCGTGGGGTTTCTCTGAGATCTCTGGTTTCCTCCAACACTCCAAAGACGTTAAGGTTTGTAGGTTGATTGGCTTGGTATAAATGTATAAATGTAAAATTATCCCTAGTGTGTGTAGGGTAGTGTTAATGTGCGGGGTCACTGGTCGGTTTGGACTCGGTGGGTCGAAGGGCATGTTTCTGCACTGTATCTCTAAACTAAACTAAACTCCCTGAATTCTCTTTCCAGGACCTCATCTCCCTTCCTGCCGATATAATTGGTACCAAGATAGACGGCAACCTCCGGCTGCTCACGTTCCCCTCACAGAATATCCTGTGCCTACTCAGGGACATCCTTCACTTGGCATTAGAGAGGCAGCACTCCATCCTGGAGTCTTGCACGCAGCCACAGAAACATCGGTGTGCGTTCGTGACTATCTTCTTCTTGCGCACGGCAATAGACAATGGACAATAGACAATAGTTGCAGGAGTAGGCCATTCGGCTCTTCGAGCCAGTGCCGCCATTCAATATGATCATGGCTGATCATCCTCAATCAGTACCCCGTTCCTGCCTTCTCCCCATATCCCCTGACTCCACTATCTTTAAGAGCCCTATCTAGCTCTCTCTTGAAAGCATCCAGAGAACCTGCCTCCACCGCCCTCTGAGGCAGAGAATTCCACACTCACAACTCTCTGTGGCGTGCACAGCCTAAAGTTGCAGGACAGCTTGTTCTATTTGATCTGATTTGATTGTGCACGCCAGGTTGATTGCATTCGTTGAAACAGGGCGGACCACGTGAAGGTTGCAATCTCCCAGCCCGTTCGCGACTATAGAGTCTCCTATCAGTATTACACGCTCAGCCGAGCCCTACCCTGCTTTTCAAAAGAGCTAGACATAGTGCCACTGGCACCTGCTGCTATTTGCTCCTGAAAGGCCATCACCCCCAACCGTATCCAAAATGGTACTTTGTTTGAGAGGGAGATAACCACAGCAGACTGCCGCACTACTTGCCTGCCTACCTGGTGATTACCATCTATCCAGCTGAATGTCTGATGTGTCAAACTCACTGAAACTCCATTCTACACCATCCTTTACCTCTTTCGGCTCCTCAGTGTCCATTTACCACGCCACACAATCCATACAGTGCAAGAGGAGCAGCAGCTAAATGCACTTCCTCCAGACATTGTCACCAGGAACTCATAGCTGTTCCAAGTTCCTGCATCTGACAGGAGCATACTAACTCAGTGACTGCCATAACTGCCCCCCTTTACGCACACTTAAAATAAACCTAGTGAATTTTAAACCTTAAACACCTTGTATCTGCTCGCTCTCCTCACTGAAGCCTGGTCTTCACCGAACACCACCGTTTTACCTACCAGCATCACCTCCATCTCATACCAGCACCATTCAAAATGGCCACTCGGCTCGAGCCTGATTCCCTTTCACTCGCTGCTAAGGCTGTCAGGCCTGAAATAAACTGCGTCCTTAGAAGTGTAGAAAAAAAAAAGCCCCGAAAATAAAAGGGCCTTGAGAAAGAAAGGAAATAAGAAGAAAATGCAAAAAAGAACTAAACAGAAAAGAAAGGGAAATGTGCCTAATTCGTAATGTTACACACCCCTCACCTAGTTCTAAAACAGTTACTTTCCAGGGTTATGTTGCACCATATTACACTTGTAATAAATCAATAAAAGGCGACCATATCTTGAAGAATTGTTCTGGTTTTCCTGCTAGAACAAGTCTCATTTCCTCAAGATGTAATATTTCCAACATATTTGTAATCCACATTTTAAACGTTGGGATGGGTGCGTTTTGCATTCATGTGTAGTATTATCTGATTTGACTGGACAGCATGCAAACAAAGGCTTTTCACTGCATCTCAGTGCATGTGCCATTAATCAACTCATACCAATATCCCAATGTGGAAACATTCATTCCACTATCAAAATCTTTCACAATTCTGAAGAGCACTGTTCAGTAATTTCTGGTTTACACAAGAGGAAAGGAATGCTGTGCTGCATGCAGCCTCATATTAATAGTTTCTCTGTAACATTTCTATATGACAAACAGAAATTTATGCCGTAGTAGTTTAGTTTAGAGATACAGTGGGGAAACAGGCCCTTCGGCCCACTAAGTATGTGTTAAAAGTATGTTTTAGTGTTACTTGGTTTGATTTGTGTGGGGGGGAGGGGGTTTGGGTCGAAACTTTTCTCAATCTCTTACCTTGACGAGGATGCGATTTTTTTCTGTGTCATATCTCCGTCCCCCATTGCGGCCTTACATCGTGGAACGGCGCGGCCTTTCTTGGAGACCGACCCGGCATTTCAACGCAGGCATGGCGCGAACTTACAATTGTTGATTAGCGATCCCCTTGCCGGGGATCGACTGTGGTGAGCTCCAACCGCGCGCGGCCTGTGGACTTTAATATCTTGGAGCCCGGTTTAAACATCGCGGTTCCTGGTTAGAGATTGAGTCGGGGCTCCAAGCCGTGGTGAGTTTCAACCATCCCAACGAGGGAGTTCCATCACCCCAATGCAAGGGCCTCGGATCGCCGGCTGTGGGAGCTTTGATGGCCCCGACTGCGGTGAAGAAAGAGGGAGAGATTGGACTTTATTGCCTTGCATCATGGTGAGGAATGTGGGGAGCCGCTGTGGTGGATGTTTATGTTCAATTTTATTTTATGTGATTGTGTGTCTTACTGCTTTTCACTTGATGTGGCCGTATGGTAACTCGAATTTCACTGTACCTTCTGGTACAACTATATAATTACAAGTCTCATCTTGACCACTTCCTGTCTGCGCTGTATATTGATTTTAGAAAAAAAAGCTACCTTGTATCGCTGTGATTTTTGGCCATCTTACTCACAGTCCTCCTCCGCTGAGCAGGCCCCGAGGATTTTGCCCATCGATGAAAAATAAAAAAGTTATGAGTGTTTAAAAAACCTTGAGATCAGCTGATTGGTCCTCTTGCCTGTCAATCACCGCGATGAAGGTAACGCCCCTTCCGGGGGGGGGGGGCAGGACTATAAAACCCCGGATGCCTGGATGCGAGTCAGTCACTCTGCCAGATCACGAGGGGGAGGCCACGACTGTCATTCTAAGCTGTGAATGAACGGAACTGTGTGTCTGCAATGTACTTGCAATAAATGATTTGTTAGCCCTTAATGACAATGTCATGAGTGGTTTGGCCTGCTGCCCTGCCTGTGCTTGAAACTGCAATGTTTTATTAGGTCCGACTGTGTTTGAAAGGAATAAATGCTTTATTAGGTCCGACTGTCTTTGGAAGGAATAAATGCTTCATTAGGTCCGACTGTGTTTGGAAGGAATAAATGCTTTATTAGGTCCAACTGTGTTTGGAAGGAATAAATGCTTTTTTAGATCCGACTGTGTTTAGTCCAAAGTCCCGCTCTTTTCGTGACTTCCGCTTAGTGGACAAGTCGTGCTGATTATGTAATTTCCAGTGAGTGCAGAGGTCGTGCTGATTGCGTAATTTCCGGTAAGTGCAGAGGTCACGCTGATTGCGGAAGTGCCGCTGACTGCGGAAGCCCCACAGTGGAGAGGCCGCGCTCAGCCGTGTGAGTAGATTCAAGAAAGTTTACTGTCATATATATGGTGTGTGAGTGTGTGTGTGTGTGTGTGTGTGTGTGTGTGTGTGTGTGTGTGTGTGTGTGTGTGTGTGTGTGTGAGTGTGTGTGTGTGTGTGTGTGTGTGTGTGTGCGTGTGTGCGAGTGTATGTGTGTGTGTGTGTGTGTGAGTGTGTGTATGTGTGTGTGAGTGTGTATGTGTGTGTGAGTCTGTGTGTGTCTGTGTGTGAGTGTGTGTGTAAGTGTGTGTGTGTGTATGTGTGTGTGTATCTGTGAGTGTGTGAGTGTGTATGTGTGTGAGTGTATGTGTGAGTCTGTGTGAGTCTGTGTGTGTGAGTGTATGTGTGTGAGTCTGTGTGTGTGAATGTATATGTGTGTGTGTGTGAGTGTATGTGTGTGAGTGTGTGTGTGTGAGTGTGTGTGTGTGTATGTATATGTATGTGTGTGTGTGTGTGTGTGTGTGTGTGAGTGTATGTGTGTGTGTGTGTGTGTGTGTGTGAGTGTATGTGTGTGAGTCCCTTCAGCCCACAACACCCATGCTAGCGCTCCAGAACGCCCCCACTGGCCAGCAATATTGGAATAGGTGGAGAGGTGGAATATTGCGTTGGGGGACCAGCCCTCCCGTGTGAAGCTGGGACCCAACGGGTCCCACTTAGTCTAGTGTGACAATAAACCCATCTTGAATCATCTTGAATCTTGAGTCCGCACCGACCAGCGATCCTCACACATTTACACTACCCTGCACACACTAGGGACAACTTACATTTATACCAAGCCAATTAACCTATAAACCTGTATGTCTTTGGAGTGTGGGAGGAAACTGAAGATCTCTGGGAAAACCCACGGAGGTCACGGGGAGAACGTACAAACTCCGTACAGACAGCACCCGTAGTCAAGATCGAACCCGGGTCACTAGTATTGTAAGGCAGTAGCTCTACAACTACGCCACCTTGCAGCCCTGTGAAGTATATGATGTAGATTTTGCATAACTTCCATACTTTTCAATTCTATCTCCCTGGAGACAAACACAAGTGCTTGCTTTGCCGTTTAAAGGTTCTGCTAATTAGTGGTGCAACATTTAATGACTGATATAGAGACTAATTTAACAGTTCACCACAGGCAGGTGGCCATCATGGACTGTAATTTCAGGCATTGGGCTAGATCCATCGGCTCATTAAATCCCATGGCACAAAGGCAAAGAGCAGTCGTGGAGCAGAATAGGAACCAACAGACTGGAGGCAGCTCAGCAGTGTGTGTGTGCAATTTGGAGACAAGAATAGCAAACTGAGAACACAGCTGCAGGCTATCGTACAATAACTCACATTTATATTGCAGTTAATATAGTGAATGACGACAGGCATGTCACAGAAAGGTAAATCAAAAATGCTTGGGCATGTCTCACTTCAGGTAGCAGCGGCATTCTCTCTCTCTCTCTCTCTCTCTCTCCCTCCCTCCCCCACCCAATTCATACTAGCTTCTTGTTTCCACCCTACAAACAGCTAACAATGGCCTGTTTCCTTTATCAACGTTACTTTTTTGCATTTCTTTTATTCATTGTTCTTTTTCTCTCCACATCATCGTCTATATCTCTCGTTCCCCTTATCCCTAACCAGTCTGAAGAAGGGTCTTGACCTGAAACGTCACCCATTCCTTATCTCCAGAGATGCTGCCTGTCTCGCAGAGTTACTCCAGCTTTTAGTGTCTATTTTCGGTTTAAACCAGCATCCGCAGTTCCTTCCTGCCCATTAAATCACAAAAGAAATTGGTGTCAAACTGCGAAAGGAGATTCTGGGGTGGAGTATTGATCTTGGTTTAAGTCTATCACATGTACCGAGATAGAGTAAAAACCTTTGTTTCCCTGTTTAGTTTAGGTTAGTTTAGAGATACAGCGTGGAAACAGGCCCTTCGGGCAATCGCGTCCACGCCAACCAGTGTTCCCCGCACACTAACACTCCTACGCGCACTCGGAATAGTTTTACAATTATACTCAGCCAATTAACCTACAAACCTGCACGTCTTGGATGTGAGGAGGAAATCGATGATCTTGGAGAAAACCCACGCAGGTCACGGGGAGAACGTACAAACTCCATACAGACAACACCCGTAGTCAAGATCAAACCCGGGTCTTTGGCGCTGTAAGGGAGCAGCTCTACCGCTGTGCCCTCGTGCTGACCGTGTATTAGTCAAATCATACTATCATACGTACAATCAAACCATACGCAAGATTAACAGATCGAGCAAAATAACCGCTCCGGGACCTCCATTGTTGTCCCCCCTCACGGCGGTCCCCCATCTCAGGTCCCCCATTGTTCATTGTTCTTCCCCGTCCCTCACGGCAGTCCCCCTATGCCGGGTCCCCCTTTGTTCCCCCCCTCCTCCACGCTGGGACCTCCATTGTTCTTCTCCCGCGCCCTCATCGAACGCCAACCATGCGTTGACCCGCGAGGCTTCACCGCTGCCGCCATGAGGCACCCTCGGCCACGAGGCCCCACCGCCACCGCTCTACCACCACTGCTGAGGCCCCGCTGCCATTGTCGAGGTCCAACCGCCGCCGTCGAGGCCCACCGCCGCTGCCAAGTCCCCACCGCCACCGCCGAGGTCTTACCGCTGCCGCCGAGGCTCCACCGTCGCCGTCGAGACTCCGCTGCCGAGGCTCACACGAGTAATCCCACTGCCTCGGGAAGGCAGCAACAATAATTAAGGGCCACTCACACTCCAGTCATTCTCTCTTCTCGTCTCTCCCAATCAACCTCATTGTGATCCTCCCATTGCACTTTCTCCGTAGTTGTAACTCTGTTTCCTTTCTATTTTGCACTGTCTGGTGTACTCGTGTAGGGGATGATTTTTCTGGATAACACACAAACCATCGTTTTTCAATGCATCATAGTGCATGTGACATTAAAAACAAACACCAAATTAACTAAACACAATTTGCCTTTAACAAGTGCATGTTGACTTGGCTTAATTCATCTATTCTCCTTTAGGTGACTATTAATCCTGATCCAGATCAATGTTTATAAATTGATCACATCACGAGGTTGGGCTTGCTGGGTTTATCATTGCTCCTTTTTTTGAACAAGGGAGTCACATTTGCTATTTATTTTAAGTAATTTCTAAAAATACAGCAGTTGTAATATTTACCATAAAAA
Organism: Malacoraja senta; assembly: GCA_038087875.1. Taxonomy (NCBI): domain Eukaryota; kingdom Metazoa; phylum Chordata; class Chondrichthyes; order Rajiformes; family Rajidae; genus Malacoraja; species Malacoraja senta. Next base: position 17,950 of record JAXLNO010000372.1, on the reverse strand, counting down.
ATTATAAACACCTGTATTAAAACATGTATCCATTCAATACTTCAAAAATATATTAATCACTGCTTCATTGATTACATTTTAGATTACATTTTATTTGCTGGGAAGAACGTTATATCTGGATGCCCTTACAAAGACAAATGATATATTTACAACTAATAGGTAATTTAGATAAATTGGATGGGATGATATTGGGGCTGTGGAAAATGTGTAGATGACTGGGATTCTCAGAGACTGGATCTACCAGCATTGGAAAGGCAAGGGCTAATAAACAATTGTTTGCATGCCTTTGTAAGCGGGAAATCATGTCTCACAGATTTGATTGACGTTTTTTTTATAGCAGAGCAATAGAATTGATAAGGGCAGAGTAGTAGATGCAGTCTACAGTGCAAGGCCTTTGACGAGGTCCTGATCCAGAAAATTAGACCAAATATTAGTTCAATGTAGGCTTTCGATATGGGTAGGAAGGAACTGCATGCAGATGCTGGTTTAAATCGAAGATAGACACAAAATGCTGGAGTAACTCAGCGGGACAGGCAGCATCTCTGGAGAGAAGGAATGGGTGACGTTTTGGGTCAAGACTGATATGGGTAACCATTGTACCCACTCTTTCCTTGTGGTCAAAGTATTTAGAAAATACACTGGAGGGCAGGTTGTTGTAACATATATTACACTGCAGCACTGAGTGCGTAAAGTTTATGGGCCTGTCCCACTTAGGCGACTTTATAGGTGAGTGCAGGAGATCTGCGGTCGCCATGTGGTCGCCACATGTTCGCTGATGGTCTCTGGTGTGTCTCCTTCATGGTCGCGAGGAGTTCCCACATTCTGGGAACTAGTCGCAGCCTCAGTATGGTCACCGCAAATTTTTCAACATTGGTCGCCATGGAGATAATCGATAATCTTGTAGTCGTAGGTGCAGTTGTAGTGGGGTCGCCATGTAGTTATGGGTAGTCGAGCTAGCCATCTTAATTACAGCGCCAACCTTCCTGTTCATCACGGTGTGTGTCAGTATCACCTTGGCTTTGTACCCTGTGAATTTCAGACAGCGCTTGCCCCGCCTTTGCGATGTGTTCCACTCTGACAGTCGCCGTTCCAGTTCCCAGTTTTTTTGACAGCCGGCGACTGTCAAAATCGCCTAAGTGGGACAGGCCCATGAAGGGGCAAGATTTACACGCAGAAGACGGCTATCTGTCAGAGGATAGAGTCATAGAGTGATACAGCGTGGAAACAGGCTATTCGGCCCAGCTTGCCCACACTACCAACATGTCCCGGCTACATTAGTCCCACCTGCCTGCGTTTGGGACTAATGTAGCTGGGACCTGTTGGCCAGTGTGGGCAAGTTGGGCCCAAGGGATGTGATGGAGGCAGATATAATGACCACATTTAAAAGGCAGTTTTACAGGAATTTAGACAGGAAAGATACAGCAATGCCGCCATCAGGACAACGGGCTTTTAAGGCTAAGTTAAGAATTTACATTTTTAAGAACTTTGAAACTTGAAAGATACAAGATGGTGGTGGAAATGTGGCGACTCTTGTGTACCGCCTTATTGTAATCCTACTCCTACACTCATGCACTTGGGTATGATTGTGCAGAGATGCTGCCTGTCCCGCTGAGTAACTCCAGCATTTTGTGTCTACCTGCAAGAAATACAATTTCACTATAGCTAGGTACGTGACAATAAAGTTGCATTGAAACCATGAAAAGGTGCAGTGGGGCTTAGCTCAGACTGACCAAACAATCAGAATGGAAGATGTGGGTCAAGAGGATCCATTTCTGTAACCGTGGGTGAGGCCGAGATTCACTTGCACCCCCTCCAACCTCATCTACTGTAACCACTGATCCAGGCATGGACTCCTATATATCGGCGAGACCAAGCGCAGGCTTGGAGATCATTTCACTGAACACCTCCGCTCAGTCCGCCTAAACCTACATGATCTCCCCGTTGCTAAAACCCCCTCCCATTCTCACACTGATCTTTCTCTCCTGGGCCTCCTCCATTGTCAGAGTGAGGCCCAGCACAAATTGGAGGAACAGCTCCTCATATTTTGCTTGGGCAGCTTACACCCCAGCGGTATGAATATTGACTTCTCTAACTTCAAGCATCCTTGCTTTCCCTCCCTCAGTCCCTCCCCCACCCAAGTTCTCCGACTAGTTTCACTGTCCTGATTAATTTTACTGATTGTATGCCTCCTTGTCACTCCTCAGCTATGAATGATCCATTATCCTTATTATCGTCTGCTTTGATCTGTAATTTTCACACCACCATTCCATACTCTAGACACCCTCTCCCCTGACTCTCAGTCTGAAGAAGGGTCTCGATCCGAAACGTCACCCATTCCTTCTCTCTAGAGATGCTGCCTCTCGCTGAGAAAAGAAATAGGTGATGTTTCAGGTCGAGACCCTTCTTCAGACTGAGAGAGCAGTTTGCTCTGAAATTCTCGTCCTGGTCTAGTTTAACAAACAAGAATGTGGAATAGGTAGAAGCATGGGATAACTAAAATTGCCCTATAAGGCTTGGTAGGGTAAAATAAAAAAATGAATGGTATGCTCTTGTAAATCTACTGGAACAGCTGCAACATTCTGTGGATAGAATGTGATATTGGTATTTAACTGTGTTGCAGTTGCTTACAGCTTTAGGTGACAAATGCAGCAAAGCCCTTCAGTATTTAATCAGCGTTCAAGTTTTAACAAGAAAATAAGTTACAAGACATCCAAAACGTCATGGACCAAATTTAAATCTGCTCATTTGTGGTAAATGGCCAGTCCTTTATAATGATGACGGCCATTACCTTTGCATGGGTTGGAATTTCAACGTGTTTTGATGAGGTTAATGTCTAAAATGGAGCTTTAAGTAATTCTTAGATAGTTAGGAACTACAGCTGCTGGAATCCTGAGCAAAACACAGCTCTGGAGGAGTCCAGCCGGACAGGCAGCATCTGTGGAGGGAATGGACATTTTGTCCGCCCTGTCCGACCAAAACGTGACCTATCCACGTTCTCCAGAGATGCTGCCTGACCTGTTGAATTACTCCAGCACTCTGTGAAACGTCACCTATCCACGTTCTCCAGAGATGCTGCCTGACCTGTTGAATTACTCCAGCACTCTGTGAAACATCACCTATCCATGTTCTCCAGAGATGCTGCCTGACCTGTTGAATTACTCCAGCACTCTGTGAAACGTCACCTATCCACGTTCTCCAGAGATGTTGCCTGACCCGCTGAATTACTCCTGCACTTTGAGCCTTTTTTTGTAAACCTGCATCTAAATCTTCTAAACCTTGACCCTTCCTTGCTCCCACCTCTACTAAGTGCAGGGGGGTTTCCGACTATTCATACAATGTATTTAATAGCTGGCAGGCCGTTCTACTGGGTCCCCAGGAAGAGACGCCTGCCAAATCCCATTTTATTTTAAACGGTTCCAAGTTAAATCGCCAAACAAATGAGACACTTATCATAAAAATCCCACATTTAAATTCTTTCATGCAAAAACTGATTACTAATAGCCCTGTCCCACAGTACGAGTTCATTCCAAGAATGAAAATTTAAAACTCTCCCGAGTTTAAAAAAAATCAAACTCGTGGTAAGCACGGAGAATGAACGTAGCGGGTACGTTGGAGCTCGGGGACGTCTCTTAGCGCTAACGGCAGGTACTCGGGAAGACTCGCTAACGGCAGGTAAGCACGGGAAGACTCGTGATGATTTTTCAACATGATGAAAAATGTCCACGAGAGCCCCCAGTACCAACGAGTGGCCATTACCGTAAATCTCCGAGTTCGAATCAGGGCAAACTCGGGAGAACTCTTGGAATGAACTCGTACCGTGGGACAGGGGTTTAACTCCTTATCAAAGCTACCATTATACTGGTAAAAGCTTTAGTTTATACTAGCCAGAAATAGCCATGCTTCCTCACCAAATTAACCTCATTGTAGCTGGCTATTTATCATGACCATTCTCTACTGTTTCAGCTTATAATTATCTGCATGAATCTTCATTCTTCTCTCGAGAGGTGCACAATCTCATTTCTTGTGCATTTATATGTGGGGCAAACCAGTGTACATGGACTACAGACCTTTGTCAATGTTATTTGGACTAGAAATACGTTAACATAGACAGATATACATTGAAGACACGCTGTGGGGAAAATTGTCATTAGAGAGAGGACAGGGAGACTTTCATGAAGAAAATGCAATAAAGAAAATCTGGAGGTGGGTAGTTGTGGGGAGGGGAGAAGGATTGGGAGTGATAATTGAGGGGTCTAGGAGATGATCAGTAGAGAAAGGAGGTGTCAAATTATTGAAGGAAGCTTAAAGTCTAGTAGAAATTCAGGGAGATATGAGGAACTGCAGATACTGGAATCTTGAGCAAAACACAAAATGCTGGAGTAATTCAGTGGATCAAGCATCTTGGAGTTTTGGGTCGGGACCCTTCTTCGGACTCAACGTATGCCAAAATTCAAGGAACCTTAATAAGGTGTGGGGAAAATGGTGAAGGATGAAGAGAGGATAACATTTCACCATGAGGAAGAATCAGGGAACTGGGTCTATGTGCAACTAGACTTCCTCATTGACAATCTGTACAAATTGGCAACACGTCTTCCTCAATAGCCATCTGTACAAGATGGCTGTGTGCTCAGTCCCATGCTCAACTGTCTTTCGATACTTTTGACTTACCAACGCCACCTTTAAAATTACCAAACACATCACTGTTGTTGGATGAATAATGGGTAGTGATGAGTCATAATATAGGAGAAAGATTGATAAGATGATTGAACGATGCCTGAACAATGACTCTGCTCTCAACATCAGCAAAACCAAGGAGTTGATTGTTGAATTTAGAATGGGAAAGCCATAGATCTGCAAACCTGTCTTCAAAGGGTCAGCGGGAGAGAGAACCAACAACTTCAAATTTCTGGGCAGACACAAAATGCTGGAGTAACTCAGCGGGACAGGCAGCATCTTTGGAGAATAGGAATGGGTGAGACCTTTCTTCAGACTGATGTCGGGGGAGTGGGAGGTACAGAGATAAAATGTAATCAGTGACAGTAAGACTGTTAGGAGAACTGGGAAGGGGGAGGGGATGGAGAGAGAGGGAAAGCAAGGGCTATTTGAAGTTAGAGAAGTCAATGTTCATACCGCTGGGGTGCAAGCTACCCAAGCAAAATATGAGGTGCTGTTCCTCCAATTTGCACTGGGCCTCACTGACAATGGAGGAGGCCCAGGACAGAAAGGTCAGATTGGGAATGGGAGGGGGAGTTAAAGTGTTAAGCAACCAGGAGATCAGGTAGGTTTAGGCGGATCGAGTGGAGGTGTTCAGCGAAATGATCGCCAAGCCTGCTTGGTCTCGCCGATATGCAGGGGTCTACACGTAGAATAGCAGAAACAGTAGATGCGGTTGGAGGAGGTGCAAGTGAACCTATGCTTCACCTGAAAAGACTGTCAGGGTCCTTGGACGGGGTCGAGGGGAGGAGGTATAGGGGCAGGTGTTGCATCTCCTACGGTTGCCGGGGAGGGAGTGGTTTGGGTGGGAAGGGACGAGTTGACCAGGGAGTTGCGGAGGGAACAGTCTCTACGGAAAGCAGGCAGGCGTGGAGATGGGAAGATGTGGCTAGTAGTGGGATCCCGTCGGAGGTGGCAACAATGTTGGAGGATTATGTGCTGTATGCAACGGCTGATCGGGTGGAAGGTGAGGACAAGGAGGACTCTGTCTTTGTTACGAATGGGGGGAGGGGGAGCAAGTGCGGAGCTGCGGGTTATTAAAAACACCCTAGTGAGAGTAGGAATGGAGCGAGGTGGAGGATAAATGCGTGGCTGAAGGACTGGTGCAGAAGGCAGGGTTTCAAATTTCTGGATCATTGGGACCTCTTTTGTGGAAGGTTCGACCTGTACAAAAAGGATGGGTTGCACTTGAACCTGAGGGGGACCGATATCTTGGCGGGGAGATCTGCAAAGGCTACTGGGGAGACTTTAAACTAGAATGGTTGGGGGGAGGGACTCAAATAGAGAATGCTATTAGACAGTGTGTGAGGCAGGAGGCAGAGAAGGAAAGCACTCAGACCCAACATGTAGGGGGGAAAGAAGAAAACAATAATAAACAGAGAATAAGAGGTGGTGGGGTTCTTAAATGGGTGAGCAGAGAAACAGAGGGGTGTAAAATGCGGGCGGAAGCAATAGGTAGCAAGGTGAAAAGTAAAAGTGGCAGGCAGACAAATCCACGGCAAAAGTAAAAAAGAGCCACTTTTCAACATAATTGTATAAGGGGTAAGAGCGTTGTAAAAACAAGCCTGAAGGCTTTGTGTCTCAATGCAAGGAGCATTCGTAATAAGGTGGATGAGTTGAACGTGCAGATAGCAATTAATGATTATGATATAGTTGGGATCACGGAGACATGGCTCCAGGGTGACCAAGGCTGGGAGCTGAACATCCAGGGATATTCAATATTCAGGAGGGATAGAGAGAAAGGAAAAGGAGGTGGGGTAGCGTTGCTGGATAGAGAGGAGATTAACGCAGTGGAAAGGAAGGACATTAGCTTGGAGGATGTGGAATCGGTATGGGTAGAGCTGCGAAACACTAAGGGGCAGAAAACGCTGGTGGGTGTTGTGTACAGGCCACCTAGCAGTAGTAGTGAAGTTGGGGATGGCATCAAACAGGAAATTACAAATGCGTGCAACAAAGGCAAAACAGTTATAATGGGTGACTTCAATCTACATATAGATTAGGTGAATCAAATTGGCAGGGGTGCTGAGGAAGAGGATTTCTTGGAATGTATGAGGGATAGTTATCTAAACCAACATGTAGAGGAACCAACGAGAGAGCAGGCTATTCTAGACTGGGTATTGAGTAATGAGGAAGGGTTAGTTAGCAGACTTGTTGTGCGTGCCCCCTTGGGCAAGAGTGACCATAATATGGTTGAGTTCTTCATTAGGATGGAGAGTGACATTGTTAATTCAGAAACAACGGTTCTGAACTTAAAGAAAGGTAACTTTGAGGGAATGAGACGTGAATTGGCCAAGATTGACTGGCAATTAGTTCTAAAAGGGTTGACGGTGGATATGCAATGGAAGGCATTTAAAGACTGCATGGATGAACTACAAAAATTGTTCATCCCAGTTTGGCAAAAGAATAAATCAGGGAAGGTAGTGCATCCGTGGATAACAAGGGAAATCAGTGATAGTATCAAAGCAAAAGATGATGCGTACAAATTAGCCAGAAAAAGCAGCATACCAGAGGACTGGGAGAAATTCAGAGTCCAGCAGAGGAGGACAAAGGGCTTAATTAGGAAAGGGAAAATAGATTATGAAAGGAAACTGGCAGGGAACATAAAAACTGACTGCAAAAGTTTTTATAGATATGTGAAGAGAAAGAGATTAGTTAAAACAAATGTAGGTCCCTTGCAGTCAGAAACAGGTGAATTGATCATGGGGAACAAGGATATGGCGGACCAATTGAATAACTACTTTGGTTCCGTCTTCACTAAGGAAGACATAAATAATCTGCCGGAAATAGCAGGGGGCCGCGGGTCAAAGGAGATGGAGGAACTGAGTGAAATCCAGGTTAGTCGGGAAGTGGTGTTGGGTAAATTGAATGGATTAAAGGCCGATAAATCACCAGGGCCAGATAGGCTGCATCCCAGAGTACTTAAGGAAGTAGCTCCAGAAATAGTGGATGCATTAGTGATAATTTTTCAAAACTCTTTAGATTCTGGAGTAGTTCCTGAGGATTGGAGGGTAGCAAACGTAACCCCACTTTTTAAGAAGGGAGGGAGAGAGAAAACGGGGAATTACAGACCAGTTAGTCTAACATCAGTAGTGGGGAAACTGCTAGAGTCAGTTATTAAAGATGGGATAGCAGCACATTTGGAAAGTGGTGAAATCATTGGACAAAGTCAGCATGGATTTACGAAAGGTAAATCGTGTCTGACGAATCTTATAGAATTTTTCGAGGATGTAACTAGTAGTGTGGATAAAGGAGAACCAGTGGATGTGTTATATCTGGACTTTCAGAAGGCTTTCGACAAGGTACCACATAAGAGATTAGGATACAAACTTAAATCACACGGTATTGGGGGTTCAGTATTGATGTGGATAGAGAACTGGCTGGCAAACAGGAAGCAAAGAGTAGGAGTAAACGGGTCCTTTTCACAATGGCAGGCAGTGACTTGTGGGGTACCGCAAGGCTCAGTGCTGGGACCCCAGCTATTTACAATTTATATTAATGATCTGGACGAGGGAATTGAAAGCAACATCTCCAAGTTTGCGGATGACACTAAGCTGGGGGGCAGTGTTAGCTGTGAGGAGGATGCTAGGAGACTGCAAGGTGACTTGGATAGGCTGGGTGAGTGGGCAAATGTTTGGCAGATGCAGTATAATGTGGATAAATGTGAGGTTATCCACTTTGGTGGCAAAAATGGGAAGGCAGACTATTATCTAAATGGTGGCCGATTAGGAAATGGGGAGATGCAGCGAGACCTGGGTGTCATGGTACACCAGTCATTGAAAGTAGGCATGCAGGTGCAGCAGGCAGTGAAGAAAGCGAATGGTATGTTGGCCTTCATAGCAAGAGGATTTGAGTATAGGAGCAGGGAGGTTCTACTGCAGTTGTACAGGGTCTTGGTGAGACCACACCTGGAGTATTGCGTACAGTTTTGGTCTCCAAATCTGAGGAAGGACATTATAGCCATAGAGGGAGTGCAGAGAAGGTTCACCAGACTGATTCCTGGGATGTCAGGACTTTCATATGAAGAAAGACTGGATAGACTTGGCTTATACTCGCTAGAATTTAGGAGATTGAGAGGGGATCTTATAGAAACGTACAAAATTCTTATGGGGTTGGACAGGCTAGATGCAGGAAGATTGTTCCCGATGTTGGGGAAGTCCAGGACAAGGGGTCACAACTTAAGGATAAAGGGGAAATCCTTTAAGACCGAGATGAGAAAAAACTTTTTCACACAGAGAGTGGTGAATCTCTGGAACTCGCTGCCACAGAGGATAGTTGAGGCCAGTTCATTGGCTATATGTAAGAGTGAGTTAGATGTGGCCCTTGTGGCTAAAGGGATCAGGGGGTATGGAGAGAAGGCAGGTACGGGATACTGAGTTGGATGATCAGCCATGATCATATTGAATGGCGGTGCAGGCTCGAAGGGCCGAATGGCCTACTCCTGCACCTATTTTCTATGTATCTATGTATGTATCCCACCACTAGCCACATTTTCCCATCTCCACCTCTTTCCACCTTCTGCAGAGACCGTTCACTCCGCAACTCCTTGGTTAACTTGTACCTTCCCATCCAAACCACCCCTCCCCTGCAACTGCTGAAGATGCAACACCTGTCGCTATACCTCCTCCCTCGACTCTGTCCAGGGACCCCGACAGTCCTTTCAGGTTAGGCAGAGGTTCACTTGCACCTCCTCCAACCTCATCTACTGTATCCATTGTTCAAGATGTGGACTCTTATACATCGGCGAGACCAGACGCAGACTGGGCGATTGTTTTGTTCAACACCTTTGCTCAGCCCGCCAGAACCAACCTGATCTCCCGGTTGCTAAACACTTTAATTCTCCTTCCCATTCACACACAGACCTTTCTGTCCTCGGTCTCCTCCATTATCAGAGTGAGACTAAATGCAAATTGGAGGAACAGCATCTCATATTTCACTTGGGCAGCTTACAGCCCAGTGGTATGAATATTGATTTCTCTCACTTCAGGTAGCTTCGGTATTTCTTCTCTCTCTATCCCTCCCCCACCCAAGTCGCACCAGTTTCCTTTATCATCGTTACTTTTTTGCATATCTTTCATTCATTGTTCTTTATCTCTCTACATCATCATCTATATCTCTCATTTCCCTTATCCCCAACCAGTCCCTCATCCCTAACCAGTAGGTTAATTCCCAGGTAGACTAAATGCTGGAGAAACTCAGCGGGTGAGGCAGCATCTATGGAGCGAAGGAAATAGGCAACGTTTTGGGCCGAAACCCTTCTTCAGACTGATGCAGGGTGGGGGTGGTGGGAAGAAGAAAGGAAGAGGAGGAGCCAGAGGGCTGAGGGAGAGCTGAGAAGGGGAGGAGACAGCAAGGGCAAACGGAAATTGGAGAAGTCAATGTTTAAGCCGCTAGGGTGCAGACTGCCCAAGCGGAATATGAGGTGGTGCTCCTCCAATTGCCTCACCCGCTGAGTGTCTCCAGCATTTTTGTCTACCTTCGATTTTCCAGCATCTGCAGTTCCTTCTTGAACAGGTTAATTCCCGGGATGACGGGACTGTCATATGCTGAGAGAATGGAGCAGCTGGGCTTGTACACTCTGGAGTTTAGAAGGATGAGGGGGAATCTTATTGAAACATATAAGATTATTAAGGGTTTGGACACGATAGAGGCAGGAAACATGTTCCCAATGTTGGGGGAGTCCAGAACCAGGGTCCACAGTTTAAGAATAAGGGGTAAGCCATTTAGAACGGAGATGAGGAAACACTTTTTTCACACAGAGAGTTGTGAGTCTGTGGAATTCTCTGCCTCAGAGGGCGGTGGAGGCTGGTTCTCTGGATACTTTCAAGAGAGAGCTAGATAGGGCTCTTAAAGATAGTGGAGTCAGGGGATATGGGGAGAAGGCAGGAACGGGGTACTGATTGGGGATGATCAGCCATGATCACATTGATCACGGTGCTGGCTCGAAGGGCCAAATGGCCTACTCCTACACCTATTGTCTATTGTCAGTCTGAAGAAAGGTCTTGACATGAAATGTCACCCATTCCTTCTCTCCAGAGATGCTGCTTGTCCCGCTGTTACTCCACCTTTTGGTGTCTTTCAGTGAAAACCATGACCACCAAGTTCAAGAATCGCTTCTTCTCAACAACTATCAGGCGCTTGAGATTTTCACAACACTAATTAAACAATGAACTATGGACTCACTCTGGTTGCACTAAGGATTTTGGGGATTGTGCACTGGTATCGGGCTATTGTTTATTATAATGTTATCAATGAGTGTAGTGTTTAGAGGCTTTTTATGCTGCTGCAAGAATTTAATTGGAGCTCGGGCAGATGAGAGGTGATTTTATAGAGATGTATAACATCATGAGGCAAATAGTTTGGGTAGGAGTCCTTTCCCGGAAGTAGGGCATCAAGAATTCATGTTGGGGGACCCCAGTTGTTTACAATATATATTAACGATTTAGACAAATAAATTAAATGTAACATCTTCAAGTTTGCGGATGACACAAAGCTGGGTGGCAGTGTGAGCTGCGAGGAGGATGCTGTGAGGCTGCAGGGTGACTTGGATAGGTTGGGTGAGTGGGCAGATGCATGACAGATTAATCCCAGGATGGAAGGACTGACATATGACGAAAGACTGGATCAACTGGGCTTGTGTTCACTGGAATTTAGAAGGATCTTATAGAAACTTATAAAATTCTTAAGGGATTGTAAAGGCTAGATGCAGGAAAAATGTTCCCAAAGTTGGGGGAGTCCAGAACCAGGGGTCACAGTTTAAGAATAAGGGGTAGGTCATTTAGGACTGAGATGAGGAAAAACTTTTTCATCCAGAGAGTTGTGAATCTGTGGAATTCTCTGCCACAGAAGGCATTGAAGCCAATTCATTGGATATTTTCAAGAGAGAGTTAGATATAGCTCTTCGGGCTAATGGAATCAAGGGAAATGGGGAGAAAGCAGGAATGGGGTGCTGATTTTGGATGATTAGCCATGATCACATTAAATGGCGGTGCTGGCTCGAAGGGCCAAATGGCCTACTCCTGCACCTATTTTCTATGTTTCTATATTTCTAATTCAAGGGCATGGGTTTAAGGTGAGGGGGGGGGACATTTAATAGGAACCTGAGGGGCTACATCTTTACACAAAGGGTGGTAGGTATATGAAATGCTGCCGGGGGAGGTAGTTGAGGCAGGTACTATCACAGCATAACAAAAAACATTTGGACAGGTACCTGAATGGACAGGTTTAGAGGGATATGGACCTCTGGTGGGACTAGTGTAGATGGGGCATGTTGGTCAGTGTGGGCAAGTTGAACTGAAGGACCTGTGTCTATGTTGTATGACTATAAATGTACAAAAGGATGTATAAGATGGAACAATGGCTCATGTCTAACTTTAATTATCTATTTTTTTAATTCACTGTTAAATTCCCTGATTTTTTTTGGATACATATAACTACAATTTACTAAGCCATCCAGCTGATTTATTTATATAGATACCATTATGCTCAGTTTTTCCATTTTGCATTATTATTACAAATAAGCCCCACTGAGTAATTATGCTCTCTCATTGATACATAATAATTTCATTGTACATTACAAAGATATTCCTTTTTCCACCAGAAGAAAGATTGCACAATGATGATTATTAGAATTAATGTTAATCCAATGCTTCATCTGGTCCTTCTGCTGAATGTTAATAATCCTTTGGCACTCGTCGAAGAACATGAGAGCTTTCCTGTGAGATATTCATCTTTAACTATAACAGCAGATATATCTCATTGTTCATATATATTTTAATTCTGTATGTGGATCTTTCTCTGTGCAGAATGGTTATTCCTGACAAATGGCACAAAAATATATAAACATTTCCTGACAAACTTAAAAGATATCCATGATTTACCTGGATAGAACACCAAACAACTTTTTTTCACTATCATGAATATAAATAAACCAATAATATAGATACAGCACCAGTCTTTTTAGTCGTTTTGGTTCTCCAGGCCCATAGGACATTTAATTATTTGTAAATTGTGAGATTGAGAATTGAATAAACATTACTGGGAAGTCTTCAGAATGATTTCTTGCCTTGTGCTGATATGACTCGGGCATCCCACCCACACAGAATCTTTTCTTTCTTTAATCATTTTTAATTCAGACAAATTAAAGAGCAAATACACCAACAAATGCATTGACCCAAGGCCAAGGCTGTGGTACAAGTTCTAAAAGGAACAATGAATTTGAAAGTACACAAAAATGCTGGAGAAACTCAGCGGGTGCAGCAGCATCTATGGAGCGAAGGAAATAGGTAACGTTTCGGGCCGAAACCCTTTTCCAAATGAATTTGAAAGTTTGTTCATGTGTTTATTATTCAATGTCATGCCTTGTTTTTGCTTATGCCAAAATAATAATTGGAGGCCAACCCAGGCGACTATCTGCGTGCTAGCCACAGAAGCAGATCTACAAACTCATATTACAATCACTCCACACTCTTACATCGCTATTCCTACAGCAACAATTATTACTTTAACAATGATCTTATTAAACTCCTCTCACTAAACGTTATTCCCTCATCATGTATCTATACACTGTAAATGGCTCGATTGTAATCATGTATTTTCTTTCTACAGTCTGGACAGACACTGTACCTCGGCACATGTGACAATAATAAACTAAACTAAACTAGAATCACTCCTGTGAGAGTTTAGTATTATGGATTATATGAAATATAAAACATGTGCACAATATACTGTGCCAATATTGTTTATACTTGTTCTTCCAGCAGTACAATGCGTACTACATGATTAATAGCAATGAACAACTAAATTGACAAGTGATATCGGAATTGTGACTGGCCCAGAATCTGTAGTCCATGACAAGCTGACTGCAGTCCCCACTGGCCTCTGGGGAATAATCTGTTCATGTTCTTTGGAGAAGTAGTTGCAAAATGCCAATATTAAACAGAGGTGAGAACTGCTCAACAAGAGGGCCTTTCAGTCTTCAATCTTGGCACCTGGGGCTTAGGGTTTCAAAGGCTACCACACTGAGATTAGCAATTCTATGGGGAATTTGCAGGCAGGATCATAGACTGGGATTGTTCTCACTGTTGAAGTCACAGTCACTGTGAACTATCAGGATGGCTGCTGGGTATCTCTCTTACCTATCACTGTCTGCTGCACCTTGAGATCATCCATGATTTTCACTTTATGAAGAGGGGTTTTGTATGCATTGATTCCAGTCAGAAATCTGCAGGGGGATTTGTTACATTACAGACTTCCCCAAGATCCAAGGCCACCTGGGAGACAGCAGATAGGTGAAGAAGTGTGAAAATGCACACCTCCACATTCAGGGGACAGTTTCTTCTCAGTTGTTATCAGGCAACTGAAGCATCCCACACACAACCAGAGAGCAGCGCTGAACTCTTATCTAGTGACCCTCAAACTACCCTTGATCGGGCATTGCTGGCGTTACCTTGCACTAAACGTTATTCCCTATCATGTATCTGTACACTATAAATGGCTCAATTGTAATCATGTTTTGTCTTTCTGCTGACTACTTAGCACGCAACTAAAGCTTTTCACTGAACCTCGCAACACATGACAGGAAACTAAACTGAAACTGTTCCATGATATATATATATATATATATATATATATATATATATATATATATATATATATATATATATATATATATATATATATATATATATATATATATATATATATATATATATATATATATCTCTCTCTCAATTCAATTCAATTAATTTTCAATTTAAAAAACTTTATTGGCATGATACAAAAAACATTGTTATATTGCCAAAGTATGAAACATGACATACATATTTAAGATGCATAATTATAAATACAAGTATACAGTGCATAGATAGATATGTCCTTGTACATAAACTCGCAAGAGGCCTATAGCCTTTTATTGATTGCTACACGTTCTTGTAGCTGTAATCAGTACAACAGGATAGCTAATTTAGCAATTCTATATTAATTTCTTAGTGTCAGTTAATGTCAATTAGTGTGTGCGTACATATGTGCATATTGGTCATTCACCGTCTCTCAGGTTATGGCATGCTGTTACGTATTGTGCACCAAGATGTGCCGTATTTCCTTCACCAAGGATTATTCTTAGTTTCGATGTATCATCGAGTTCCTTAAAGTCACGGGTTGCCTGACTGAGTTTGTCAAATTTTTTGCATTTTAGGAGGAAGTGCACCTCTGTTTCAACCTCATCTGTCAAACAGTGGCCACATATTCTGTTTTCTCTTGGTTGCCAGAATCTCTTCTGTCTTCCTTTTTCAACTGCCAAATAGTGGTCACTTAGCCTGTATTTGGTGAGGGTCTGTCTCTGTTTTATGTCTCTAACAGTTGAGAGATAGTCTGCCAATTTATAATCTCTTTTTAGGGCACGGTAGCATTCTAATCTGCTTTGGCTTTTGGGTTTCTTTATCCCAATGTTCCAAATATGTTTCTTTACATTGTTTTGATAATTTGGTTCACTCTAACTGGTGATTGGGGATAAGTATTGATCTGAGGCTGGTCAGGATTTAACTGGATAGTGTTTAACTGAATGGGGGTAGTTAGTCTCCGTACCAACTGACACAGGGAACTCTTTTCTGGGCTCCCCTCTTGTGTTTTATGGGATTTAAACTGGAGGGTATCTGGTGGGCTAGATTTAAGGTGATTCCAAAAATTTAGTGCTCTTTTCTGGATATTTATTATCAGTGGGTATCTGCCTAATTCTGCCCTACATGCCGTTTGTTGGTGTTTTTCCTTTGGATGCGGAGGATGTTCCGACAAAATTCCGCATGCAGGGCCTCCGTTGTATGTTTTTCCATTTACTATAACTATGGTAACTGAGCGGCCCCCATACTTCACTACCATAAAGCGCAAATAGGCTGGATTACACTGTCAAATATTTTAAGCCAGATTTTAATGGGAATTTGGATGTTGTAGAATCTTCTTTTATTGCATACAGAGCTCTTCGGGCTTTCTCTTTTAGTGCATTCACTGCCATCTTGAAGCTCCCTGATGCTGCAACAGTTAGACCAAGGTAAGTATAGCTCATAGTGTGTTCGATAATAACACCATTGAGAGTAAATTTTGTACTTATCTTCCTGACATCTGGGTTTTTTCTGGAAAATCATGATATTGGTTTTCTTTAGATTTACTGCCAGGGCCCAATTTTGGCAGTACTCATCAAGTAGGTCCAACTGTTGCTGCAGTCCCTGTTCTGTGGGGGACAGCAGAACCAAGTCATCCGCATAAAACAGAGATTTTACCTCTCCGTCCAGGAGACAGAGGCCCGGCGCAGTGCTCTGGTCCAGCTTTATTGCCAAATCGTTTATATATAAATTAAACAGTGTCGGGCTCAGATTGCAGCCTTGCCGGACGCCTCTTCTCTGGGTGAAGAGATCAGTGCGTTTGTCCCCAATTTTAACGCCACATTTATTATTCAGATACATTGATTTGATCAGGTCATATACCTTTCCTCCTATACCACAAACAGAGGAGTTTGTAGTAGAGCCCTTCATGCCAAATAAAGTCAAATGCTTTCTCAAAGTCAATAAAACAGGCAAATATTTTTCCATTTTTGCTTGGTGTACATGTTTTTCAATGAGAGTGTGGGAGGGTGCAAATGTGGTCAGTGGTACGATGTTTTGGGAGGAAGCCAATTTGGTTTTTACTGAGAATGTTGTGTT
Organism: Malacoraja senta; assembly: GCA_038087875.1. Lineage (NCBI taxonomy): Eukaryota > Metazoa > Chordata > Chondrichthyes > Rajiformes > Rajidae > Malacoraja > Malacoraja senta. The sequence continues at coordinate 1,547 of JAXLNO010000372.1, read as the reverse complement.
TGTTAAGGAAATCCTGCATTCTGTTATTTATGATACTGCAGAATAACTTCCCTAGGCAGCTACTGACACAGATGCCGCGGTAGTTATTTGGGTCTAGTTTGTTTCCACTCTTATAAATGGGTGAATAAGCCCTTGGCACCAAATATCAGGGAAATAACCTGAACGTAGTATGATGTTGAACAGCCTAAGTACTATGTCCTGCATCTCCGGAGTGCTGTATTTGAGCATTTCATTTTTAATGCTATCTGGACCACAGGCTTTCTTTGAGTGAAGAGATTTTATTTTTAAGGTCAGTTCTTCCAAAGTAATTGGGAAATCAAGGGGGTTTTGATAATCTTTGATTACTATTTCTAGTGTTTGGAGTTTTTCTTTTGATATGAGAGTGATTTGAGTTTATTTTATTTATTGGGATGTCTTTATATAGATTTTTGAAGTGTGCTCTCCAGATATCACCGTCTTGAATTGGTAATGTTTGTAGTTTTGTTGTGCTCATGTTATTCCACATATCCCAAAATTGGTTTTGATTTATGGATTTTCAATTTCTTCAAGTCTTTTGTGAGTGTGATTTTGTCTTTTGTTCCTAATCGTGTGTTTATACCTTTTAAGAGTTTCATTATATCTAATGCGTAAGTCTGGATTGTTTGGTTGACGGTGTTTTTGGTTCGATATTTTTCCTCAGATCTTTTCTGACATTCTTACACTCGTAGTCGAACCATTTTTCATGGTTGTTTTTTTGATAATTTTTCTCTTCTGTTTCACAAGGTCAGATTTAATAGCTGCCTTGTGAAAGATCATATTAATGTCCTTATAGCCATGTTTACACCATCTCTAGTAGTCTCTTATGGGTTTGTCTTGAATTTCAATATTTTATTTGTGAGATCAGGTGAATTTCAGGGCCACGATGAATTTATCTCCACTGTCTGAAGCCCATCTGTAAGTCTGATTTAGTTTATACAGCTTACTGGGTTCCTTTTTAACGTCTTTAGTTTGAACAGGAAATTTTAGGTACACATTGATTTGACTATGGTCTGAAAGAGGGGACTGCTGCCTAACAGTGAATGCACTGATAGTGCAGGGGTCTATGTCAGTAATTGCGTAGTCTACCACGCTAGACCCAAGAGATGAGGAATATGTAAACCTTCCCATCGAGTCCCCTCTGAGCCTACCATTAACTATGTACAGGCCCAAGGCTCGGCAGAGATGCACTACCTCTCTACCGCTTTTATTTATTTCACAGTCCAGGTTGTTCCGGTTAATGATAGTTGGTGTGACATACAAGGGGGTTTGACCGAACACATGGTTGTTGCCCTGTGGGTCTATGGAATCGGGTTCACATCCGGTCCTTGCATTCAGGTCCCCACATAGTAGCACATTTCCCTGGGCCTGGAAATGATTGATTTCCATGTGGAGCGTTTCAAATATATCCTCTTCAAAATATGGTGATTCTATTGGGGGTATGTAGGCGGCACATAGATATGTTATCTTTTCCAGTTATTCCAATTGTTTTATCTAGTTTCAACCATATATTGTGATTTCCCCTGTTTTAT
>JAXLNO010000371.1:0-60877 GCA_038087875.1 Malacoraja senta | reverse complement strand
TCTCCGTTTAAATGGCTTACCCCTTATTCTTAAAACTGTGGCCCCTGGTTTTGGACTCCCCCCAACATCGGGAACATGTTTCCTGCCTCTAGCGTGTCCAAACCCTTAACAATCTTGTATGTTTCAATGAGATCTCCTCTCATCCTTCTAAACTCCAGAGTGCCCAGCTGCTCCATTCTCTCAGCATATGACAGTCCCGCCATCCAGGGAATTAACCTTGTAAACCTACGCTGCACTCCCTCAATAGCAAGAATGTCCTTCCTCAAATTAGGGGACCAAAACTGCACACAATACTCCAGGTGTGGTCTCACTAGGGCCCTGTACAACTGCAGAAGGACCTCTTTTGCTCCTATATTCGATTCCTCTTGTTATGAAGGCCAACATGCCATTCACTTTCTTCACTGCCTGCTGTACCTGCATGTTTACTTTCATAGACTGATGAACAAGGACCCCCCAGATCCCGTTGTACTTCCCCTTTTCCCAAGTTGACGCCATTTAGATAGACACCCGCACTAATCAAGAACCTATCTATCTCTGCATTAAAAATATCCACTGAAGTATAGGTGTTGTATCCATGTTATATTTAACTCTCTACACAATCCGTGGAGAGCAGGGCTTGTGTTCAGCTATTTGACCTTTTTTTGACCGAAGAGTCTGTTCAATTTTATATCTTTGAACTATACTAAATGTGAGAGGAGAGTTCATATTCATAAGCAATAGGAGCAGAATTAGGCCATTCGGCCCATCATTCCCATCCCGCCATTCAATCATGGCTGATCTATCTCTCCCTCTCAACCCCATTCTCCTGCCTTCTCCCCATAAACTTTGTCACCCGTACTGATCAAGAATCCGTCAATCTCCGCTTTACCCAATGATTTGGCCTCCACAGCCGTCTGTGGCAATAAGTAGATGCATTCATTTTTAGTTTAGAGATACAGCGCGGAAACAGGCCATTCGGCCCCACGAGTCCACGCCGACCATCGATCACCCGTTTATACTAGTTCTATGTTATCCCACTTTCTCATCCACTCCTTACACACTAGGGGGCAATTTACAGAGGGGCCGATTCACCTGCAAACCTGCACGTCCTTGGGATGCGGGAGGAAACCAGAGCACCCGGAGGAAACGCATGCGGTCACGGGGAGAACGTACAAAACTCCACACACAGACAACACCCAAGGTCAGGATGGAACCTGGGTCTCTGGCGCTGTGCAAAAGCCTTCCTGTAATGTGATGACCAGAACTGCACATAATACTCCAATATGGGCTAACTACGGTCCTTTAAAAGCTGCAACATGACTTCCTGACTTAATTTAGTTTAGTTTAGAGATACAGCTCGGAAACAGGCCCTTCGGCCCACCGGGTCCGCGCCGACCAGCGATCCCCGCACACTAACACTATCCTACACACACTAGGGACAATTTACATTTATCAAGCCAATTAACCTACAAACCTGTACGTCTTTGGAGTGAGGGAGGAAACCGAAGATCCCGGAGAAAACCCACGCAGGTCATGGGGAGAACGTACAAACTCCGTACAGACAGCAGCCGTAGTCGGGATCGAACCCGTGTCTCCGGCACTGCATTCGCTGTGAGGCAGCAACTCTTCGCTGCGCCACCGTGACCGCCCTCAATGCTTAAAATTATTCTCTGTAGTCTTTGACGTTTCCATCCTGGGAGAAAATACTCTGACTGTCTACCCCATCTACACCTCTCACAGTGGGCCGAATGCAGGCAACTAGGACTAGCCCAGTATACTAACTTGGTCAGCATGGACAAGGTGGGCCGAACGGCCTGTTCTGCACTGTACAGCTCCACGAATCTACAACTTAATTCCATCACAGGAAGCAAACGAGGTACGCAATTGATACTCCAGCTGAAAGATTTAGTCACAAGGCCAAATGGTATAATTTTAAAGTTGCGCTTTTTTTCAAGCAGAAGGTTGATAAAGGAATTCACCAGGGGGAAAAAAACATCCATTGTTTAAGGAATCGAAACAAGAAGTACAATTAATGCTCAGCCACTTGGAAAGGGCCGATCTCCAGATAGAGTGGATGTGGAGAGGATGTTTCCACTAGTGGGAGAGTCTAGGACCAGAGGGCACAGCCTCAGAATTAAAGGATGTTCCTTTGGGAAGGAGATGAGGAAGAATTTCTTTAGTCAGAGGGTGGTGAATCTGTGGAATTCTTTGCTACATCTCTAAACTAAACTATAGCACAAATAACTGAACCATTGTATCAGCAACTAGAGAATGGTCCTGAGTTACTATCTGCTTCATTGAAGACCCGCAGGCTATCTATAATCGGACTTTATCTTGCATTAAATGTTATTCCCTTTACATCTGATGCTTACTGTGGACGGCTCGATTGTAACCATGTGTTGTCTTTCCGCTGACTGGTTAGCACGCAACAAAAGTTATTTTAGGAAGGAGATGAGGAGGAACTTCTTTAGTCTCTGTTATCACACTTTCCTGTCCACTCCCCAGTGAATAAAACCCACACAGGTCACGGGGAGAACGTACAAACTCCGTACAGACAGCACCCGTAGTTGGGATCGAACCCGGGACTCTGGCGCTGTAAAGGCCTGTCCCACTATGGCGACCTTATCTGCGAGTTTATGAGAGTCTGCGCTTGCCATACGCTTTCAGCATGGTCGACACGTGGTCGTACGTGGCCACTGGTGAGGCTCCTTCATGGTTGAGAGGAGTTCCTGCATAGTGGTTACTACTCGCGGCCTCAGTTTGGTCGAGGGAGATTTTTCAACATGCTGAACATTTTTCTGCGAGTAAAAATTGGTCGCCATGGAAATAAATCGATATTTTTTTACTCGTAGGTTTAGTCGAAGTAGGTCATAGTAGGTCGGCATGTTAGTCGTAGGTGATCGAAGGTAATCGAAGGTAATCAAAGGTAGTCGAGTCCAATTTTCCCGAGACCATCGCGATTCAATCGAAACTGGTCGAGGCTCGTCTTCTACATATTCGTAGGAGGTCGTAGGAGGTGTTCTACTTAGTTGAAGGATGCCAAATTTTCGGCGATATAACAACAGGACCATGACACTCTCCTAAACTCGCAAATAAACTTGCCTTAGTGGGACAGGCCCTAAAGGCATCAACTCTACCGCTGCACCGCCTTGCCGCCCAACATTGACCTGACTTAACGTGGAGTCTACCTACACAGACTAGTGTCTATATTGGTCCTGAGGGTCCCAAGAGTACTTCATTTCAGTATTTAGTTTAGTTTAGAGATGTCGTGCGGAAACAGGCCCTTCAGTCCTCACCAACCAGCGATCCCCGCACATTAACGCAATCCTACACACACTGGGGACAATTTACATTTACACCAAGCCAATTAACCTACAAATCCGCACGTCTTTGGAGTGCGGGAGGAAACCGAAGATCTCGGAGAAAACCCATGCAGGTCACGGGGAGAACGTACAACTCCGCCCAGACAGCACCCGTAGTCGGGATGGAACCCGGGTCTCTAGCGCTGTGAGGCAGTGACTCTACCACTGCGCCACCGTAGATCAGATGGTGTCCTTACTTGTCCGGATCATCCAACACTCCGTATCCCGATTTCTTGTCGTTTTCCCAGTGCCCCACGTACATGAAGGGAAGATTTTTCAACCCTGAGTTTTTTAGAATTCCAAATCCATGTCTTTGTTTATCTTGGAAGTAACCTTTATAAACCGTGCCATTTCCATACCTGTGGAGAAAGAGAGAGAAAGAGGAGTGACTTTAAAGAAGATAGACACAAAGTGCTGGAGTAACTCAGCGGGTCAGACAGCATCTGTGGAGAACATGGATAGGTGACGTTTCACAGAGTGCTGGAGTAACTCAGCGGGTCAGGCAGCATCTGTGGAGAAAAGGAATCGGTGATGTTTTGGGTCGAGACCCTTCATCAGACTGAGAGTCAGAGGAGAAGGAAACTGGAGAACTTTAAAGTACTGTTTCGCATTGAGGTGCAAGATGTTACGATATACACACCATTTAACAGTGGCACAGCGGTAGAGTTGCTGCCTCACAGCGCCAGAGACCCGGGTTCCATCCTGACTACGGGTGTTGTCTGTACGGAGTTTGTACGTTCTCCCCGTGACCGCGAGGGTTTTCTCCGGGTGCTCCGGTTTCCTCCCACACTCCAAAGACGTGCGGGTTTGCAAGTTAATTGGCTTCAGTGAAGATTGTAAATTGTCCTTAGTGTGTGTAGGATAGTGTTAGTGTGTGGGGATCACTGGTCGGCGGGGACTCGATGGGCTGAAGGGCCTGTTTTCGTGCAGTATCTCTAAACTAGACTAAAATAAAAATCCTCGATGAGCCTTGAACCTGTCCCAGCAAAGTTCGGACCTGTGCTAACAAACGAGGCTACGCAAAGAATGTGCACAGGCAGCAGTTTGTTTGTTGTTCCTCCCTCTCAGAGAGACACCATGGAATGTTGTGGGCGTTGGTCCAACCAGGACTCAATAAACAATAGACAATAGACAATAGGTGCAAGAGTAGGCCATTCGGCCCTTCGAGCCAGCACCGCCATTCAATGTGATCATGGCTGATCATCCCCAATCTGTACCCCGTTCCTGCCTTCATCCCATCTCCCTTAACTCCGCTATCGTTAAGAGCCCTATCTAGGTCTCTTTTGAAAGTATCCATAGAACTGGTCTCCACCGCCTTCTGAGGCAGAGAATTCCACAGATTCACCACTCTCTGTGTGAAAAGGTGTTTCCTCGTCTCCGTTCCAAATGGCCTACCCCTTATTCTTAAACTGTGGCCCCTGGTTCTGGACTCCCCCAACATCGGGAAGGCAGGAGAATGGGGGTTGGGAGGGAGAGATCGAGCAGCCATGATTGAATGGCGGAGTAGACTTGATGGGCCGAATGGCCTAATTCTGCTCCTTATGACCTTATGACAAGAGTCAGGAAGTCATGTTGCAGCTTTATAGCACTTTGGTCTGGTGTCTGAATGCCCGGATTAGAGAGCTTTAGCAGCTGGGAGTTTGGACATATAGATTGTTTTCACTGGAACGTCAGAAGATGAGGGGAGCCCAGATTAGGGCTGCCAACTGTCCCGTATTAGCCGGGACATCCCGTATATTAGGCTAAATTGGTTTGTCCCGTACGGGACCGCCCTTGTCCCGTATTTGACCGCTACTACTCGGGTCGAGGGGACTGTCGGGTCGGAGCGCCGCGTCCGGCCCCGCCTCACCCGTCCCGACGTAGTGCAGCCCATGGAGTGCAGCAGCAGCAGCAGCAGCAGCGCCTCGCCCGTGGCCCCGTCGGTCGGTCGGCAGCCCGGCCAGCTGTCCGACCTTCGGACCTTCGCTTACCGCCGACACCACCACCACCCCTCCTTCTCACGGCCGATCATCGGTTCAAGAGTTGGATGGGGCGCGGCCCGGGCCAAAACTCCTCAGCTGGCCCGCCGGCTGGGCTTTGTGTGCAGTCCAGCACCCGGGCCTACTCATCATTCACCCAGCCACGGCCGAGTCAGTCAACGGATTGCTGTCGGGAATTTGTCCCTTATTTTGACCTTTTGTTCCTTATTTGGGAGGGAGGAAGTTGGCAACTCTAGCCCTGATAGAAGTTTATAAAATTACGAGAGGCGTAGATAGGGTAGACATTCAGAACCTTTTTCCCAGGATGGAAAAATTAAAATACTAGAGGGCGCAGCTTTAAGGTTAGAGGGGCAAAGTTTAAAGGAGATGTGCAGGGCAGGTTGTTTTACACAGGGTGCCACGGGTTGGTCTTGACATCATGTTCGGCACAGATATTATGGACTGAAGGGAGTGTTCCTGTTCTACGTTCTAAATTTAGAAATAAGCTCATTAAAGCTCGACGGAAGATATTTCTTCACAATACAGGAGGAAGTGATGCAACAATCAGAGGTTTAAGAATAAGGGGTAGGCCATTTAGGACTGAGATGAGGAAAAACATTTTTACCCAGAGAGTTGTGAATCCGTGGAATTCTCTGCCACAGAAGGCAGTGGAGGCCGATTCACTGGATGTTTTCAAGAGAGAGTTAGATTTAGCTCTTGGGGCTAACGGAATCAAGGGGTATGGGGAGAAAGCAGGAACGGGGTACTGATTTTAGATGATAGACAATAGACAATAGGTGCAGGAGGAGGCCATTCAGCCCTTTGAGCCAACACCGCCATTCAATGTGATCATGGCTGATCATCCCCAATCAGTACCCCGTTCCTGCCTTCTCCCCATATCCCCTGACTCCGCTATTTTTAAGAGCCCTATCTAGCTCTCTCTTGAAAGTATCCAGAGAACCGGCCTCCACCGCCCTCTGAGGCAGAGAATTCCACAGACTCACAACTCTCTGTGAGAAAAAGTGTTTCCTCGTCTCCGTTCTAAATGGCTTACTCCTTATTCTTAAACTGTGGCCCCTGGTTCTGGACTCCCCCAACATCGGGAACATGTTTCCTGCCTGTAGCGTGGGTATCGGATCGAGAGAGGAAGATGGGGGTGGAAAACTAAGCAGCCATGGAACAGTTTATTTAATTCAGTTGAGAGTACATTTATGCTTCTAAACTTGGGCATAAAACTGGTGCAGAATTTTAAGAATGTGTATTTAACAAAGGCAGTTTATACAAGTTACTGGAGTGTGAGTTGTCAAAGACAGTCCTTTATACTGTTATATTTAGTTTAGTTTAGTTTAGAGATACAGCACGGAAACAGGCCCTTCGGCCCACCGGGTCCGTGCCGACCAGCACATTAACACCATCCTACACACACTAGGGACAATTTTTACATTTTAACCAAGCCAATTAACCTACAAACCTGCACGTCTTTGGAGTGCGGAAGGAAACTGAAGGTCTTTGAGAAAACCCACGCAGGTCACGGGGAGAACGTACAAACTGTGGATGTGCAGACAGCGCCCGTGGTCGGGATGGAACCAGGGTCCCCGGCGCTTCATTCACTGTAAGGCAGCAACTCTACCGCTGCGCCACTGTGAAGCCCAATCTTGTCCTGTACTATACCCTTGGGCTATACAGGTCTATAGACAATAGACAATAGGTGCAGGAGTAGGCCATTCAGCCCTTGGAGCCAGCACCGCCATTCAATGTGATCATGGCTGATCATCCCCAATCAGTACCCCGTTCCTGCCTTCACCCCATATCCCCTGACTCCGCTATCTTTAAGAGCCCTATCTAGCTCTCTCTTGAAAGCATCCAGAGAACCGGCCTCCACCGCCCTCTGAGGCAGAGAATTCCACAGACTCACAACTCTCTGTGAGAAAAAGTGTTTCCTCGTCTCCGTTCTAAATGGCTTACTCCTTATTCGTAAACTGTGGCCCCTGGTTCTGGACTCCCCTAACATCGGGAACATGTTTCCTGCCTCCAGCGTGTCCAAGCCCTTAACAATCTTATATGTTTCTATAAGATCCCCTCTCATCCTTCTAAACTCCAGAGTATACAAGCCCAGTCACTCCATTCTATCAACATATGACAGTCCCGCCATCCTGGGAATTAACCTTGTAAACCTACGCTGCACTCCCTCAATAGCAAGAATGTCCACCAACGATTCTCCGGCCCCCTTGGTTCCTGAGCCTTGCCGGATTATCCGTGTTGCCGGACCAGCAGAGGTCAGGGCCTCCGAGTGGAGTCGAGCGGTACCGGAATGTTCCGCCTAGGTCGCTGGGGGGCCGAGATACCGGCACCGCAAAGTCAGCCTCGGAAGTCGGCAATGGGGACGGACCCACAGCCCCGGCCGCAGGGAGCAATTTCCACCCGCCGACCAGCCGCGGTAGTCCCTATGAAGTCAAGATCAGTCGCCCCACCCGGCCTAGGAGACACGTTTTCGGGTGAACTTCCGGTGGGGATTTCAAGTGCGTTCTTGTGCCTTCGTTGCGTGCTGACCAGTCAGTGAAAAGACAATACATGATGAGCCGTTTACAGTGTATCGATACATGATAAGGGAATAACGTTTAGTGCAAGGTAAAGCAAGCAAAGTCCGATCAAGGATAGTCCGAGGGTCACCAATGAGGTAGATACTAGTTCAGGACCGTTCTCTGGTTGTGATAGGATGATTCAGTTGCCTGATAGCAGCTGGGAAGAAACTGTCCCTGAATCTGGAGGTGTGCGTTTTCACACTTCTGTACCTCTTGCCCGATGGGAGAGGGGAGAAGAGGGAGTGGCCAGGGTATGACTGGTCCTTGATTATGCTGCTGGCCTTGCCGAGGCAGCATGAGGTGTAGATGGAGTCAATGAAAGGGAGGTTGGTTTGTGCGATGGTCTGGGCTGCGGTTTCTTGCCATCTCGGATGGTGCTGTGTGTCGGTGTGTGTGTCCATGGTAACATGATCTTCTGAGGTTATTAGTTGTACTTACTCACAGATGCCGTATCCACACATCTTTCCCATTTTCCAGTGGCATTTGTAGCAGTCGAAGCTCTCTGGCGTTCCGGGCGCGAGGTGTACACCGAACCTGTGGCAAAGAGACAATTAGACAGTTAGACAACTTTCCCTTGCAACCGCAGGAGATGCTACACTTGTCGCTTTACCTCCCCCCTCGACTCCATCCAAGGACCCAAGTAGTCTTTCCAGGTGGGGCAGAGGTTCACTTGCAGCTCCACCAACCTCATCTACTGCATCCGCTGTTCCAGGTGTCAACTTCTATACATCGGTGACACCAAGTGCAGTCTCGGCGATCGTTTCGCCCAACACCTCCGCTCGGTTCGCATTAACCAACCTGATCTCCCGGTGGCTCAGCACTTCAACTCCCCCTCCCATTCCGAATCCAACCTTTCTGTCCTGGCCCTCCTCCATGGCCGGAGTGAGTCCCACCTCAAATTGGAGGAGCAGCACCTCATATTTCGCTTGGGTAGTTTACACCCCAGCGGTATGAACATTGACTTCTCCAATTTCAGGTAGTCCTTGCTTTCCCTCCCCTTCCCAGCTCTCCCAGAGCCCTCTGTCTCCGCCTCTTCCTTTCTCCTTCCTGCCCCCCCCCCCACCTCCACATCAGTCTTTCCTTCGCTCCATAGATGCTGCCTCACCCGCTGAGTTTCTCCAACATTTTTGTCTCGCTTTGATTTTTCCAGCATCTGCAGTTCTTTCAGCATTAGACGTTAGATCGTCATCATTATTACACAGGGGTGGCTTTTGCTTCAGCTGCTCCTATTTAACCTGCAATAAGTTCATCAGTTAAGCACCCGAGTCTGAAGAAGGGTCTCGACCTGAAACGTCACCCATTCCTTCTCTCCTGAGATGCTGCCTGTCCCGCTGAGTTACTCCAGCATTTTGTGTCTGCCTTCGATTTAAACCAGCATCTGCAGTTATACCTACACATAGGTTCATAAGTGAGAGGAGCAGAATTTCTGCTTATAATTTCAGCAAATTTTCTCACTGCTACGAGAGGCAGTCAGGGGATGGACTGCTTGACAATATGAGATGTAGAGGCGTAGGAAGGAACTGCAGTTGCTGGTCTACACTGAAGGTAGACACAAGGTGGGGTGGAAGATTGCAACCTTCACGTGGTCTGCCCTGTTTCAACGAATGCAATCAACCTGGCGTGCACAATCAAATAAGATCAAATAGAACAAGTTGTCCTACAACATTAGGCTGTGCACGCCATACGCAAGGAGAAGAAGATGACACAAGGTGCTGGAGTAACTGAGCGGGACTGACAGCAATTCTGGAAAGAAGGAATAGGTGATGTTTTGAAGAATTCCTTCTCTCCAGGATCATAAGTGATAGGAGCAGAATTAGGCCATTCGGCCCATCAAGTCTACTCCGCCATTCAATCAAAACTGATCTATTTCTCCGTCCTAACCCCATTCTCTTGCCTTCTCCTCATAACCTCTGACACCCGCACTGATCAAGAATCTATCTTTCTCTGAGTGTGGATGGGTGGTTTAGGCTTTGCTCACCCATGCTCCTGACCTCCTTCATATTGTCCGGCATAGTTCCGTCCATCTGGCCACTTCATGATTCCACTGAAGCAAGAACAAATATATAAATGAAAGAAAGAATACTTTATGAATGAATGAATGTATGAATAAAGTCGCGGTGAAATTCTTTGCTTGCATACTCAAGGTATGCGAATAGCCGCTACATAAAGGGGGCTGACAAATTTACAAAGTACAACCGCGCCAGGTCCTCCTTTGTTCCTTCCCCCCACAATTCCTCCTGCAATATCTTCTTATCTTCTTAGCCCCCCTTCGGTCATGTCTGACCATGGGTGTCTCCAGGGTTGGGGGACGCCAGTGCGTGACTTTGTTTAACGTGGGGAGACTGGTGCACAGACAGCCACCCCACGGTCCTTGACAGATCTGGGTCAGGATCCAGTGGCATGGAGTCCAAGACGACCGGAGACCCTTTTCTGCTGCAGCCTTCATCCGCCTTCCCAGCCGTTGTGACGCTCCACTAAGGTCAGCCATCGTCCTCCGCCTGTTCCACCGTTGAGGTCTTGGTTGGATTGCTCTTTGTCAGGGACCTCCCCCTCGACCTTACCGCCATGGGTGGCCCTACCAGGAGCATCGCTCCAGACGGCATCGCTCTCAGGATCTCAGGTCCACACAAGCTTCTCCACCACGACAAGGTGACAATCCACGGAGATTATAATTAATTAATTCTAATCATAATCATAATCGTAATTTATTAGCCAAGTATGTTTTGCAACATACGAGGAATTTGGTTTGCCATACAGTCATATCAAGAAAGCAACAAGACAGACAACTACATTAAAGTTAACATAAACGTCCACCACTGCGGATGGAAGGCGATAAAATCTTATCTTCTTTCCTCCTTTACTCCTGCTACAGCTGCTCGCTGAAATGGAAATTCCCGGGATGGCGGGACTGACATATGATGAAAGAATGGGTCGACCGGGCTTGTATTCACCGGAATTTAGAAGGATGAGAGGATATATTATTATTATTTTTTTTTTTTCTTTAATCAAAAAATGTATTCAATTATTAAAAAATAATATTTACACTACAATAAAACAAGCCAGAACTCACCACCATAATACAATACAAACATATATCCATAATAAACGACTATACAACTATGATACAATCCTTATCGAGGAAGCATTCAACATCCTGCGGAGCCCAGCGGTCCCGGAACACAGGGTGCCCGAGGACAGCGAGTAGTCCCTTTCTAACCGCACCCGGGCACGGACGTATCCCCGGAAAAGGGGCAGGCAGCCGGCTTGGGTAAAGCCCTCCACCGCCTGGCGCCGTGACTTGCGGATGGCCAGCTTGGCCAGGCCCAGGAGCAACCCAACCAGGACATCTTCAGCCCTACCCTCTCCCAAGAGGGGATCTTATAGAAACATATAGAAATCTTGAAGGATTGGACAGACTACATACAGGAAAAATGTTCGCAATGTTGGGGGAGTCCAGAAACAAGGGCCACTGTTTAAGAATAAGGTGTAGGCTATTTAGGACTTTTTCACCCAGAGAGTTGTGAATCTGCGGAATTCTCTGCCACAGAAGGCAGTGGAGGCCAATTCACTGGATGTTTTCAAATCTGACAATATCTTCCCTATAACATGGTGCCCAGTACTGAACACAATATTCTAAATGCGATCTCACCAACGTCTTGTACAACTGCAACATGACCTCCCAACTTCTACACTCAGGCCAATTGTACAGGGCATTGGCGACTAAAGAAGTTCCTCCTCACCTCCTTAACTGAACAAAATCTAATAACGTTAGAGACAGTAGTTGAGTTTATTGTCACGTGTCCCGAGGTACAGTGAAAAGCTTTTGTTGCGTGCTATCCAGTCAGCGGAAAGACAATACATGATTACAATCGAGCCATTTACAGTGTACAGATACAGGACAAAGGGAATAACGTTTAGTGCAAGATAAAGTCCGATCAATGATAGTCCGATCAAGGATAGTCTGAGGGTCTCCAATGAGGTAGATAGTAGTTCAGGACTGCTCTCTGGTCACTGTGCCACCCCTTGTGCCTTGTCACGGCGTAGATTGGTAGGTGCCAGTCGGTAACATATGACAATTTTACCCAGCGCAGCGGTAGAGTTGCAGCCTCACCGTGCCAGAGACCCGGGTTCGAATCCGGCTACGGGTGCTGTCTGTACTCACTGGCGTGGGTTTTCTCTGAGAATTTCGGTTTCCTCCCACAATCCAAAGAAGTACAGGTTTGTAGGTTGATTGGCTTGGTATAAAAATAAAAATAGTCCCTGGTGTATGTGGGATAGTGTTAGTGTGCGGGGATCGCTGGTCGGCGCGGACTCGGTGGGCCGAAGGGCCTGTTTCCCCACCGAAACTCTTGACTAAACAAGATTAAACTAAACTAAACTAAACTTAACGAAACTAAACGAAACCAAACTAAACAAGACTAAATTAAACTAAATTAAACTTAATTAAACTAAATAAAACTTAACTAAACTAAACTAAACTGAACTAAACTAAACAAGACCAAACATTTAGAACGGAGACGAGGAAACACTTTTTCTCCCAGAGAGTTGTGAGTCTGCGGAATTCTCTGCCTCAGAGGACATTGGTGGCCGGTTCTCTGGATACTTTCAAGAGAGAGCTAGATAGGGCTCTTAAAGATAGCGGAGTCAGGGGATATGGGGAGAAGGCAGGAACGGGGTACTGATTGGGGATGATCAGCCATGATCACATTGAATGGCTGTACTGGCTCGAAGGGCCGAATGGCCTACTCCGGCACCTATTGTATATTGTCTAATATAAACTAAACTAGACCAAACCAAACCAAACCAGACTAGACCAGATTAGACTAAACAAGACTAAACTAAATGAAATAAAACAAAACAAAACTAAACAAAACTAAACTAAGCTAAAAAAAAATCATGTTTGAGTGTATTTTTCTGCTGGACCTTGAGCAAGAAGGTTAAGTACTGACGCGAGTGTACCTGCCCTGAGGTTTGCCCATGTGCCAGTCCCCTTCGTAGGTGGCATCGGTAAATCGTGGATGGCTGACGAAAGTGTAGGTGGCAAAGCGTTGAGCTGGCACCGTGCAGGAGGTCTCCGTGCTGCCCTTGCCCCACATCGGGTAGTCCAGCTTGCCCCCCAAGCACTGCCTGACCGCTTGCTTCAGCTTCCAAAGCCACACCGTCTGTCAACCACAAGAGCAGAACAGGACCCCTCGTCAACGTGTAGGAAGGAACTGCAGGTGCTGTTTAAACCGAAGATAGACACAGAGTGCTGGAGTAACTCAGCGGGTCAGGCAGCATCTGTGGAGAACATGGATAGGTGACGTTTCACAGAGTGCTGGAGTAACTCAGCGGGTCAGGCAGCATCTGTTGAGAACATGGATAGGTGACGTTTCACAGAGTGCTGGAGTAACTCAGGGGGCCAGGCAGCATCTGTGGAGTGAAGGAAATGGGCAACCTTTCGGGCCGAAACCCTGAAGGAAATAGGCAACGTTTCGGGTCGAAACCCGGAAGGGTTTCGGGCTGAAACGTTGCCTATTTCCTTCACTCCATAGATGCTGCTGGAACATGGATAGGTGACGATTCACAGAGTGCTGGAGTAACTCAGCGGGTCAGGCAGCATCTGTGGAGAACATGGATAGGTGACGATTCACAGAGTGCTGGAGTAACTCAGCGGGTCAGGCAGCATCTGTGGAGGACATGGATAGGTGACGATTCACAGAGTGCTGGAGTAACTCAGCGGGTCAGGCAGCATCTCTGGAGAACATGGATCAATGACGTTTTGGGTCAAGACCCTTCTTCGGACTGAAAGTCAGGGGAGAGGGAAACTAGGGCTGGTTTCTAATAGAAACCCGAGGGGCAACTTTTGTCTGCAGTGGGTGGTGGGTGTATGGAACGAGCTGCCAGAGGAGGTAGTTGAGGCTGGGACTATCCCAACGTTTAAGAAACATTAGACAGGTATATGGATAAGTCAGGTTTAGAGGGATATGGGCCAAACGCAGGCAGATGGGACTAGTGTAGATGGGACATGTTGGTCGGAAGGGATTGTATCTCTAAAGTCTAAAAGGGTAAAATGCAAACATTGATCTTATTCTTAAATCTTACTGTGATTACAGTCGGAATAGGGGATGCATATCACACATTACTCAAAACCATTCACACCATGAAGGTCATAAGTGATAGGAGTAGAATTAGGCCATTCGGCCAATCAAGTCTACTTCGCCATTCAATCATGGCTCATCTATCTCTCCCTCCTAACCCCATTCTACTGCCTTCTCCCCGTAACCCCTGACACCGGTACTAATCAACAATCTATCTATCTCTGCCTTAAAAAATCCCCTAACTTGGCCTCCGCAGCCTTCTGTGGCAATGAATTCCACAGATTCACCACCCACTGACTAAAGAAAGTATTCCTCATCTGCTTCCTAAAAGAACGTCCTTTAATTCTGAGGCTGTGACCTCTGGTCCTAGATTCTCCCACTAGTGGAAACATCCTCTCCACACCCACTCTGTCCAAGCCTTTCACTATTCTGTATGTTTCAATGAGGTCCCCCCTCATTCTTCTGATGGATGGATTGCATTTGGATTAATCTCAATAGACAATAGACAATAAGTGCAGGAGTAGGCCATTCGGCCCTTCGAGCCAGCACCGCCATTCAATGTGATCATGGCTGATCATCCACAATCAGTACCCCGTTCCTGCCTTCTCCCCATATCCCCTGACTCCACTATCTTTAAGAGCCTTATCTACCTCTCTCTTGAAAGTATCCAGAGAACCGGCCTCCACCGCCCTCTGAGGCAGAGAATTCCACAGACTCACAACTCTCTGTGTGAAAAAGTGTTTCCTCATCTCCGTTCTAAATGGCTTACCCCTTATTCTTAAACTGTGGCCCCTGGTTCTGGACTCCCCCAACATCGGGAACATGTTTCCTGCCTCTAGCGTGTCCAAGCCCTTAATAATCTTATATGTTTCAATAAGATCCCCACTCATCCTTCTAAACTCCAGAGTATACAATCTCAGATTGAAAGACCCTATCTCACCCCGATATGCTGCAGGTTCTAACCCCACTGCTTACCAGACTCTTGGAGTCCCGCATGTTGTAAATAAATTCTTCCTCCGGAACAATGATCTTCAACCGATTCCTGAACGAAACACAAACACATTTTAGTTTCAGTTCAGTTTATTGTCACGTGTACCGAGGTACAGTGAAAAGCTTTTTGTTGCGTGCTAACCAGTCAGCGGAAAGACAATACATGATTACAATCGATCCGTTCACAGTGTACAGATACATGATAAGGGAATAATGTTTCGTGCAAAGGTAAAGCCAGCAAAGTCCAATCAAGGATAGTCCGAGGGTCCAGAACCAGGGGCCACAGTTTAAGAATAAGGGGTAAGCCATTTAGAACGGAGATGAGGAAACACTTTTTCACACAGAGAGTTGTGAGTCTGTGGAATTCTCTGCCTCAGAGGGCGGTGGAGGCCGGTTCTCTGGATACTTTCAAGAGAGAGCTAGATAGGGCTCTTAAAGATAGCAGAGTCAGGGGATATGGGGAGAAGGCAGGAACGGGGTACTGATTGTGGATGATCAGCCATGATCACATTGAATGGCGGTGCTGGCTCGAAGGGCCGAATGGCCTACTCCTGCACCTATTGTCTATTGTCACCAATGAGGTAGATAGTAGTTAGAGTAGTGGAATCATACAGTTCAGAAACAGACCCTTCCACCCACTGCACAGATGGCCTATCTACACTAGTCCCATCTGCCTGCATTTGGCCCATATCCCTCTAAACCTGTCCTATCCCTATATCTGTCCAAGCATCTTTTAAATGTTCGTATAGTACCTGCCTCAACTACCTCCTCTGGCAGTTCGTTCCATACACCCATCTGGGTGAAATGGTTGCTCCGTAGGTTCCAAATAAACATTTCCCCTCTCACCTTAAACCCATCTCCTCTTGTTCTTGGTTCCCACAACTTGGGGAAAAGGATAAAGGCTCTAACGTTTAGTGCAAGATAATGTCCAATAAAGTCTGATAAAATAGAGTCCAAGGTCTCCAAAATGAGGTAGATAGTAGCTCTATAGATGGTGGTAGGATGATTCAGTTGCCTGATAACAGCTGGGAAGAAACTGTCCCTGAATCTGGAGGTGTGCGTTTTCACACTTCTGTACCTCTTGCCCGATTGGAGAGGGGAGAAGAGGGAGTGGCCGGGGTGTGACTGGTCCTTGATGATGCTGCTGGCCTTGCCGAGGCAGCGTGAGGTGTACATGGAGTCAACGGAAGGGAGGTTGGTTTGAGTGATGGTCTGGGCTGACAATAGACAATAGACAATAGGTGCAGGAGTAGGCCATTCAGCCCTTCGAGCCAACACCGCCATTCAATGTGATCATGGCTGATCATCCACAATCAGTACCCCGTTCCTGCAATCTCCCCATATCACTTGACTCCGCTATCTTTAAGAGCCCTATCTAGCTCTCTCTTGAAAGTATCCAGAGAACTGGCCCCCCCTGCCCTCTGAGGCAGAGAATTCCACAGACTCACAACTCTCTGTGTGAAAAAGTGTTTCCTCATCTCCGTTCTAAATGGCTTACTCCTTATTCTTAAACTGTGGCCCCTGGTTCTGGACTCCCCCAACATCGGGAACATGTTTCCTGCCTCTAGCGTGTCCAAACTCTTAATAATCTTATATGTTTCAATGAGATACCCTCTCATCCTTCTAAACTCCAGAGTGTACAAGCCCAGCCGCTCCATTCTCTCAGCATATGACAGTCCCGCCATCCCGGGAATTAACCTTGTAAACCTACGCTGCACTCCCTCAATAGCAAGAATGTCCACAACTCTCTGCGATTTCTTGCGGACTTGGTTGGAGCTGCTCCCAAACCAAGCTGTGATGCGTCTCGCCCCTCGTCCGCCTACGCTCCAAAGAAAATAGTCCCAGCCAGTCCAACCTCTCTCTGTGACTCAAGTCCCAGGTGAATTATGCCAGCACCCTTTCCAAAGTACCGACTAACGTCACACTGAGATGTGGCCACGACTGTCACTTCTTCCTCACCTTTCAGAGCTGGTGTCCACCAGTCGTTCTATCCAGACAACGTTCAGCTTGTAGCTCTTCGCTTCTGAACCCTGGCAGAAAGAAAAGTTTGGGCGGTCACGGTGGCGCAGCGGTAGAGTTGCTGCCTTACAGCGAATGCAGCGCCGGAGACCCGGGTTCCATCCCCACTACGGGTGCTGTCCGTACGGAGTTTGTACGTTCTCCCCGTGTCCGCGTGGGTTTTCTCCGGGTGCTCGGGTTTCCTCCCACACTCCAAAGACGTGCAGGTTTGTAGGTTAATTGGCTTGGTATAAATGTAGAAATTGTCCCTATTGGTTGTAGGATGGTGTTAGTGTGCGGGTATCGCTGGTCGGCGCAGACCCAGTGGAAACACGCTGTATCTCTAAACTAAACTAATCTAAAGAGAGGTAGTAGCAGGAGAAATATCTGAAGCTGAGCAAGGGTTGGAGTTCTTTACCGGTGTCAGTACCTTCTTGCCAACAGGTGTACACACCTGCGCAACTTCCCCGAGGTAAACTTTGCTTCAACCCATCCATTCCAGAACCTCACATCCACTCATAACCTCAGAGAGAAATGAAGCACGGAAACTGAGGAGTAAGTCCTTTAGTCAGAGGGTGGTGAATCTGTGGGATTCATTGCCAGAGGCTGCTGCGGAGGCCAAGTCGTTGGGTATTTTTAAGGTGGAGTTTGACAGTTTGACGGGTGCTGTCTGTACGGAGTTTGCACGTTCTCCCCGTGTCTGCCGTGGATTTTCTCTGAGATTTTCGGTTTCCTCCCACATTCCAAAGACGTGCGGGTTTGTAGGTTAATTGGCTTGGTGTAAATGTAAAAATTGTCCCCAGTGTGTGTAGGGTAGTGTTAGTGTGCGGGGATCGCTGGTCGGCGGGGACTCGGTGGGCCGAAGAGCCTGTTTTCGCGCAAAACCTCGAAATTAAACTGGACTAAAATTGAATAAAACCATTGACCACCATTGAGTGATCTATGGAGAGAAGGAATGGGTGACGTTTCGGGTCGAGACCCTTCTTCAGACTGAAGAAGGGTCTCGGCCCGAAATGTCACCCATTCCTTCTCTCCACAGATGCTGCCTGTCCCGCTGAGTTTTTTGTGTCTATCTTCGGTTTGAACCAGCATCCGCAGTTCCTTCCTCCACATTGAGTAATGTTTACCTGGACGATCACCAGACTGTCTTCGAACAGCAGGAGTCTCGAGTCACCGCAGGTCGCGGGCAAGTTCTTGCTATCCTCCCACAGCCGGCGGCCCGGAAGAAACAAGAGATCCTGCCGAGAGAAGAAATAAGTTTCAACCGGAAACAGGAGCAGGGTTATCTTGCAGTGATACGTCAGTGTCACGCAACGTGGAAAATAGGCCCTTTGCCCCAACTTGAAATAGAAACATAGAAAATAGGTGCAGGAGGAGGCCATTCGGCCCTTCGAGCCAGCACCGCCATTCTATATGACCATGGCTGATCATCCAGAATCAGTACGCCATTCCTGCCTTCTCCCCATATCCCTTGATTCCGTTAGCCCTAAGAGCCAAATCTAACTCTCTCTTGAAAACATCCAGTGAATCGGCCTCCACTGCCTTCTGTGGCAGAGAATTTCACAGATTCACAACTCCCTGTGTGAAAAAGTTTTTCCTCGTCTCAGTCCAAAATGGCTTACCCCTTATTCTTAAACTGTGACCCCGGTTCTGGACTCCCCCAACATGGGGAATATTTTTCCTGCATCTAGCCTGTCCTATCCCTTATAGAAACATATAACATTCAACTGCAGATGGATCTCTTTGCTCCTATACTCGACTCCTCTTGTTATAAAGGCCAACATGCCATTCGCTTTCTTCACTGCCTGCTGTGTACCTGCATGCTTACTTTCATAGACTGATAAACAAGGACCCCCAGATCCCGTTGTACTTCCACTTTTCCCAACTTGACGCCATTTAGATAGTAATCTGCCTTCCTGTTTTTGCTACCAAAGTGGATAACCTCACATTTATCCACATTAAACTGCATCTACTTTGCATCTGCCCACTCCCCCAACCTGTCCAAGTCACCCTGCATTCTCATAGCATCCTCCTCACAGTTCACACTGCCATCCAGCTTTGTGTCATCTGCAAATTTGCTAATGTTACTTTGAATCCCTTCATCCAAATCATTGATGTATATTGTAAATAGCTGCAGTCCCAGCACCGAGCCTTGCAGTACCCCACTAGTCACTGCTTGCCATTCTGAAAGGGACCCGTTAATCCCTTTGTTCTCTTTGTTTCCTGTCTGCCAACCAATTTTCTATCCATGTCAGCACTCTACCCCCAATACCATGTGCCCTAATTTTGCCCACTAATCCCCTGGTGGGACCTTATCAAATGCTTTCTGAAAGTCCAGGTACACTACATCCACTGGCTCTCCCTTGTCCATTTTCCTAGTTACATCTTCAAAAAATTCCCGAAGATTAGTCAAGCATGATTTCCCCTTTGTAAATCCATGCTGACTCGGACCGATCCTGTTACTGCTATCCAAATGTTCGGCTATCTCATCTTTTATAATTGACTCCAGCATCATCCCCACCACCGATGTCAGGCTAACTGGTCTATAATTCCCTGTTTTCTCTCTCCAGCCTTTCTTAAAAAGTGGGATAACATTAGCTACCCTCCAATCCACAGGAACTGATCCTGAGTCTGTAGAACATTGGAAAATTATCACCAATGCATCCACGATTTCTAGAGCCACTTCCTTATGTACCCTGGGATGCAGACCATCGGGCCCTGGGGATTTATCAGCCTTCAGTCCCATCAGTCTATCCAACACCATTTCCTGACTATTGTGATTTTCCTTCATTTCCTCCGTCACCCCAGATCCTCTGGCCACTACTATATCTGGAAGATTGTTTGTGTCCTCCTTAATGAAGACAGATCCAAAGTACCTGTTCAACTCATCTGCCATTTCCTTGTTCCCCTTAATAAATTCACCTTTTTCGGTCTTCAAGGGTCCAACTTTGGTCTTAACGAATTTTTTCCTCTTCACATACCTAAAGAAGCTTTTACTATCCTGCTTTATATTCTTGGCTAGCTTACCTTCGTACCTCATCTTTTCTTCCCGTATTGTATTTTTGGTTATCTTCTGTTGTTCTTTAAACATTACCCAATCCTCTTGCTTCCCGCTCATCTTTGCTACGTTATACTTCTTCTCTTTTATATTTATACTGTCCCTGACGTCTCTTGTCAGTCACGGTTGCCCCTTACTCCCCTTGGAATCTTTCTTCCTCTTTGGAATAAACTGATCCTGCACCTTCTGTATTATTCCTAGAAATACCTGCCATTGTGGTTCCACTGCTGGTGAATCTTTCCAGTCAACTTTGGCCAGCTCCTCCCTCATGGCCCCATAGTCCCCTTTATTCAACTGTAACACTGACACCTCCGATCTACCCTTCCTCTCCAATTGTAGATTAAACCTGACCATATTATGGTCACTACCTCCTAATGGCTCCTTACCCTCAAGTTCCTTTATCAAATCCGGTTCATTACATAACACTAAATCCAGAATTGCCTTCTCCCTGGTTGGCTCCAATACAAGCTGTTCTAAGAATCCATCACGAAGGCACTCTACAAAGTCCCTTTCTTGGGGTCCAGTACCAACCTGATTTTCCCAGTCTACCTGCATGTTGAAATCTCCCATAACAACCACAGCATTACTTTTACTACATGCCAATTTTAACTCCTGATTCAACTTGCGCCCTCTGTCCAGGCTACTGTTTGGGGGCCTGTAGATTAGTCCCATTAGGGTCTTTTTACCCTTACAATTCCTTAGTTCTATCCATACTGACTCCACATCTCCTGTTTCAATGTCACCCCTTGCGAGGGACTGAATTTCATTCCTCACCAACAGGGCAACCCCACCCCCTCTGCCCACCTGTCTGTCTTTTCAATAGGAGGTATACCCTTGGTTATTCAGTCCCCAGCCCTGGCCCTCTTGCAGCCATGTCTCAGTAATTCCCACAACATCATACTTTCCAATGTCTAACTGAGCCTCAAGCTCGTTCACTTTATTCCTTATACTTGGAGGAATATGGGCCAAACGCAGGCAGGTGGGACTAGCGTAGCTAGGACATTGCTGGCCGGTGTGGTCAAGTTGGGCTGCAGGGCCTGTTTCCACACTGTATCACTCCATGACTCTGTGACTCATGAGTTTGCATGACCTTCTGACCGAGGGAGAAAATAACCTTGTGAAGCATGATTTGCATCATTAGCATGTTGCAGCAATGGGGTGAGCTGGCTGCACAGAAATTGGGAAGTGAGAAAGACGGGCTGGTGTCTGTTGCTACCTTAAATCAGGAACCACAAGCATTACATGACTGCATGACTACTTCAGCGTAGCATAGAAACATAGAAAATAGGTGCAGGAGGAGGCCATTCGGCCCATATAGAGACATATACAATTATAAAAGGACTGGACAAGCTAGATGGAGGAAAAATGTTCCCAATGTTGGGCGAGTCCAGAACCAGGGGCCACAGTCTTAGAATAAAGGGGAGGTCATTTAAGACTGAGGTGAGAAAAAAAACGTTTTCACCCAGAGAGTTGTGAATTTGTGGAATTCCCTGCCACAGAGGGCAGTGGAGGCCAAGTCACTGGATGGATTTAAGAGAGAGTTAGATAGAGCTCTAGGGGCTGGTGGAGTCAAGGGATATGGGGAGAAGGCAGGAATGGGGTACTGATTGGGGACGATCAGCCATGATTACATTGAATGGCGGTGCTGGCTCGAAGGGCCGAATGGCTTCCTCCTGCACCTATTTTCTATGTTTCTATGGTACGCTGAAGTGGTAATATGGTCATGTGATGCTTCTGGTTCCTGATTTAAGGTAGCCCACAGCCCCCCCCCCCCCCCCCTCACACATCATGCAGACACAAAGTGGACTCCATGGGACAAATGACCTACTTCTGCCCCGATAACTTATGAACACGAACATGGTTGGGTGACAATAGACAATAGACAATAGGTGCAGGAGTCAGCCATTCGGCCCTTCGAGTCAGCACCCGCCATTCAATGTGATCATGGCTGATCATCCACAATCAGTACCCCGTTCCTGCCTTCTCCCCATATCCCCTGACTCCACTATCTTTAAGAGCCCTATCTAGCTCTCTCTTGAAAGCATCCAGAGAACTGGCCTCCACCGCCCTCTGAGGCAGAGAATTCCACAGACTCACCGCTCTCTGTGTGATGTTTCGGATCAGGACCCTTTGCCTGTAAACATGGCCCAGACCGTCACACAAACCAACCTCCCTTCCTTTGACTCCATCTACACCTCACGCTGCCTCGGCAAGGCCAGCAGCATAATCAAGGACCAGTCGCACCCCGGCCACTCCCTCTTCTCCCCTCTCCATCTGGCAAGAGGTACAGAAGTGTGAAAACGCACACCTCCAAATTCAGGGACAGTTTCTTTCCAGCTGTTATCAGGCAACTGAATCATCCTACCACAACCAGAGAGCAGTCCTGAACTACTATCCTCATTAAAGACCTTCAAACTATCTTTAATCGGAGGTTATTCCCTTAATGATGTATCTATACACTGTGGACGGCTCGATTGTAATCATGTATTGTCTTCCCACTGACTGGTTAGCACGTGAAGAAAAGCTTTTCACTGTACACGTGACAATAAACAAAACTAACAGTTTAAAGGATAGACACAAAAAGTAGGAGTAATTCAGTGGGTCAGGTCCCCGTTCCTTCATCTTTACTATGGATGTCCAGAGGAAGTGTCTCGACCCGAAACATCACCTATACCTCATCTCCAGAGATGCTGCCTGACCCACTGAGTTACTCCAGCACTTTGTCTATCTTCCTTATAGTTCCTTCTTACACATAATATTTTAAATGTGTCGATAATTGGCTGCAAAGCATATGGTAATCGGACTTTACGCTGCTCTAAACATTATTCCCTTTATTCTGTATCTGTACACTGTGGACGGCTCGATTGTAATCATGTGTTGTCTTTCAGCTGACTGGATAGCCGCAACGAAAAGCTTTTCACTGTACCTGGGTACACATGACAAAGATGAGCTAAACAAATACAGAATTGACAACGACATTGATAATGTTGAACAAAGTGTGTCTGCTACTCACAGTTAATTTGCTTCCGAGTGAGTTCCAGAGAGTTTTGGTGGAGGTCGCCACGTCCAGAGACTGCTGGATCCACTTGGCGAGATCGATGAAAGTCACCAGCGCTTCCGCGATAGGTTTGATCTCCGGGTTCTACAGATGACAGAGACGGTGGCGCAGCGGTAGAGTTGCTGCCTCACACTGCCAGAGACCCGCGTTCCAATAGACAATAGACAATAGACAATAGGTGCAGGATTAGGCCATTCGGCCCTTCAAGCCAGCACTGCCATTCAATGTGATCATGGCTGATCATCCCCAATCAGTACCCCGTTCCTGCCTTCTCTCCATATCCCCTGACTCCACTATTTTTAAGAGCCCTATCTAGCTCTCTCTTGAAAGTATCCAGAGAACCGGCCTCCACCGCCCTCTGAGGCAGAGAATTCCACAGACTCACAACTCTCTGTGTGAAAAAAGTGTTTCCTCGTTTCCGTTCTAAATGGCTCACTCCTTATTCTTAAACGTGTCGGGCCGAAACCCTTCAGGAAGAAATTCCTTGAACGTTTCGGGCCAAAACCCTTCTTCAGAAGGCTTATGGTATGCTTGCTTTTGTAGGTCGGGTCAGGAATGCATGATGCAGGTTTAGTGGACTTTGGTTGGAATATTTTGTGCAGTTCTGGTCACCCCATTTACAGCAGGGGTGGGCAACCTTGTTCTGCCAAGGGGCCTGGACGCATGTCTGTGAGCGGATGGCGGGCCACATCTATCACGTGTTCACATAGATCCCGCCCCTTCGAGGACGCACTGGCCCATAGTTACGGGCGTTCACCAACATGGTGTCCCTAGTTACGGGCGCTCACCAACATGGCGTCCCTAGTTACGTGTGCTTACCAACATGGCGTCCCTAGTTACGGGCGCTCACCAACATGGCGTCCCTAGTTACGGGTGCTTACCAACATGGCGCACCTACGGACCATTGCCCTGGCTCTGTCCTGAAGTCGGTGGCTCAAATACTAACACTCACACGTCCCCGGCCCATTGACAACCCCGATCCTTACAGTGAAGCCCAGACACAGAAGGTGCGCGGCCGTGCCGGCGGCTTTGCGTAAGATGCGGTACAGACAAAGCTCGACGTTCGGCTGCGCTCCGCCATTGCGGCAGCCATTGCAGGCCTCCCTGCGTCACCGCGCCTCAGGCCCGGGAGGTACCGGAGATGACGGAAGTCTACGGGCCGGTTTGTTTTGGGTCACGGGCCGCATTCGGCCTGGGGGCCGAGGTTGCCGGCCCCTGGTTTACAGGAAGGATGTGGAGGCTTTGGTGAGGGTGTAGAGGGGGTTCACCAGAACGATGCCTGGATTAGGGGGTGTTAGCTACAGGGAGAGTTTGGGCAGGGATATGAATTACATGCAGATCTTGGCAACAGGTTTGGCACAGACATTGTGGGCCGAAGGGCCAGTTCCTGTGGTGTACTGTCCTATGTTCATGCAAATGATTATATCATGGTAGACACAAGATGCCGGAGTAACTCAGTGGGACAGGCAGCATCTCTGGAGAGCAGGAATGGGTGATGTTTCAGGTCGAGGCCCTTCTTATGCCATGGGTTGTGAACTTGGTTAGGCAACATTTCGAGTCCAAGAGTCTTAGGAAAACAAAGAACTATTCTATGTTTCTATGTTCTATGAATCTTAGACTCGAAACATCACCCATCCATGTTCTCCACAGATGCTGCCTGACCCGCTGAGTTACTCCAGCCCTCTGTGAAACGTCACCTATCCATGTTCTCCACAGATGCTGCCTGACCCGCTGAGTTACTCCAGCCCTCTGTGAAACGTCACCTATCCATGTTCCCCACAGATGCTGCCTGACCCGCGGAGTTACTCCAGCCCTCTGTGAAACGTCACCTATCCATGTTCTCCACAGATGCTGCCTGACCCGCTGAGTTACTCCAGCACTCTGTGAAACGTCACCTGTCCATGTTCTCCACAGATGCTGCCTGACCCGCTGAGTTACTCCAGCACTTTGCCACAGATGACTGCGGAGGCCAAGTCAGTGGATATTTTTAAAGCAGGGATTGACAGATTTTACTTCGGAGTCACGTTAGTGACTACGTGAAGAAGGCCCATTAGGGCGCATGCGCGTCATTACGTCGGTCGCATTGGCGCACGGACCAGCGGGAGGACGGAGCTCCTCCTGTGGTAAGTACTTTTAGAGTATTTTAAAGAGTTTTAAAGCTCCAGCTAAGTGGGAAACTTAGCAGGAGTAAAAAGTTCCTTTACTGTGGTGCTGTGCTCTGTGTTTTTTCTTACAGGCAGCACCATGGTGAAGACGAGCAGGGGGTGTTAGGGCAGCCGCAGGTAAAGCATAGGAGAGCCGCGGGAATGTGGTCTGTCAGCGGCTGCCTCGTACCCCTGCACAGTCGCCGACCGGGAGCGGGGCGACTTCAGACTGAGTGCTAAAAAGCACCAAAGCCAACGCCAGTCAGGTGTAAGGCACGGGGAAGTCTGGGAGGCCCTTGGACTCAACTGAGTCGGGCCACAACGAGCCTGTACGGGGCTGGAGACGTTTTTAAACGGTTCTCCCAAATGGAGCACCTCATCCAGAGGTCGCTCCAGAAACGCACACTCCGGGGAGGAGTCGTGTGGGCGGTAGGCTGCAGAAAGGCCACCCCGGCAGCACCCGGTAGAGGGCTGCTTAAAGCACCCTCATGCATGAGGTGAGTGCAGAGGGTCAGCTAAGTTCTGACCCCGACTCTGACGGAGACTTGGAAATTAGCGAAGAACGGCCGTTGTCAGAGGTCCATTCTCTGGCAGCACGATTCGCTGTCCCGTCAGAGTATGGAGTGCCACTGGGAAAGCGAAGACGGCCGTTGTCAGAGTTCCCATCTCTGGCAGTACGATTCGCTGTCCAGTCAGAGTCTGGAATCACCAAGAGACGGGGTAACTGCGAGTTGCTGAAGGTGCCAGCAGTGAACCGGGTGATATGGAGCCAGATGGGCGTGGGCGTGCAGTGCCCAGGAGATGAAGCTGCAGAGAATCCTGAAATTACTTGGCTCAGGAATCACGGCGTTCGCGAGAACGGTGGATGGAGGGCATGTGTCGGAGACGCAGCAAGAGGTACTAGGGTTGCTTTGTAGCACCCATTTTTTTAGATAAATTGTCTCAGGGAAAGTGCCATTCGGCCCACCATTAATTCCAAGATTGCAGTATTTTTCCAGCCTAACAACATACAGCCGGCCAACCTACTCTTCGGAGAGGACCTCGCCAAGAGTGTCAAGGACATGGGTGACGAGGCAAAGACGGTGGGCTTGATCAAGTGGGATAAAGTACCCCGACAAACGAAGCGGGAACATGGTCAAACATTGGCTTTCCCGCCAAGGAGCCGGGGACAACGTCATCCACCAGGTACCAAGGAGGTAGATGGGCCTGGTTCTCAGGTGCACATATCAAATGTGACACAACTTAAATCTGGGGTACATTACATCTGTTTCTGTGATGAATGGAAGCAAATTACCTTAGCTCTGTTTATACAGAGTGTTATTCAAAGGTTTTGAATGGATTTCAATCCAAATTGTGATTTGCACATTCAGCATGTTCTTGGGAGAACTATTCAGTTTTCATTAACAGAACAGATGGATGTTCAGACTGCGTTTGCAAGCTTATGTGATAAAGGTGTAATTGTAAAGTTGGTTCACCAACCCCATCAATTTGTGTCTAATATTTTCCCAGGCCAAAAAAGGATGGGGGATGTAGTATAGACATTGTAAGATGGAATTGTCACTGCCAAGCAACTGGGTCAAGAGGATGCTATATGGCGACTATAGAGCTTAAAGATGCGCATTACTCAATGTCTGTTTATTTGCATATTTGAAATTCACCTGGATGGATCAACTATGGCAACAAAATTGTTAAAACCTATAATAGGCATGCTGAGAGGCCAGGGTCAGGTGCTCATGGCTTATCTCGATGATATCTTGATTACAGGGGTATCCAAGAGAACAGCTGAAGTAACAGGTGATAGTTGTTAAATCCAATTTTCAAAGATTGGGCATTATTCATCCAGAGGAATCCAAATTAACACCTAATACGCAAGTGGCATAGTTGGGTCACAATTGATTCAATTAAGTGACTCTGCCCAGGGAAAAAAAGGTAGAGCTAATTGACAGGTGTATCACGCTAATTGAGGCATTAAGGATACATTCGGGTCATTATAATAGACCTATGCAGTTATTAATAAAGGCTATTTCTGATTTGCAATGGTGGCTTCACCATGTGTCCAGAAGTTATAGCAAGGTAATGCTTGACCAGCCTTCCATGATTTTGCAGATGAATGTTAGTGCATTCGGGTGGGGTGTCACGGATACGAGTTTCAGCTGTGGTGGCAGATGGACTGAGCAAGAGGCATCGCTTCTGCAGACATGGGCAATTAACTATTAAGAGGCTTATTGCTCTAACAAATGTAATCTGCATGGTCAGTTTCAGATTGACAATAATACGCAAGTGGCATATATATTAATCACATCGGTGGAATCAAGTCGGTATTTTGTGACAGATTGGCTAATTAAAATTTGGGCCTGGTGCATTGAAAAATATATTTCAGCTATTTATCTACCACAAAGGTTCCATGACAACATAGATTGGATGTTGAACCAGGAGGTGTTCAATAATATAGTACTTATATATGAATGCCAGATATCGATTTGTTTTGCATCCAGGTTCAACCATCAGCAGCCTAAATAGGTTTCATGGGAAGCAGACCAGGTGGCAGTTGCAATTGATACTTTGACGTTACATTGGGGTGGTATGTTTTATATATTTTCCTACCATTTTGCCTAATAGGTCGGAGTCTGCAAGAAATCAAGCAGGATGCCACTTTGGGGGTGCTTGTAATACCTAATTGGCCGAATCAAGCATGGTTCCCTTTGATGTTACAGTTAGGGATCCAACCTCTTTTTGGTGGTTCCCAAGTGTAGGAATTGACTGGATCATCCGCTAACACGGGAAAGTCATCTGTTATGTGATAGTATTGACTTGTTAATTTGCAGGTTTTAAGAAGGCCATACCTGGGGCAAGGACTGTCTGGGCGAACGGTGGACATGCTCACTGTAGCCTGGAGAAAGAGTACTCAAAAAGGGTATATTACTTATGTAAAAAAATGGGAGCAATATTGTGTACAAAATAATATTGACTATAGTACTGCAGGTATTGTGGATATTTTAGAGTTCCTGTTGACACTCTACGATGATGAGGGGCTCAGTTATAGCACCATTAATACAGCTTTAAGTGCTTTGTCCTCGTATGGTTTGGATGGGGTCAGGAAAGATCCTATTGGGTTTCATCATATCAGAGCTGGATTGATGAAAGGAATTTCAACTCTAAACCTCCTAAACCCAGGTATATGACGATCTGGGATGTAAGTGTGGTCCTCAAGATGCTTCGACAGTAGGTTCCTGTCATGTCTCTGAATTTGCCAAACTAATCATGAAAGTGGTTATGCTCATGGCATTGGTTCAGCATAGCAAGTGCAGAGTTTGCAAAAACTTCTGTTAGACAGGATGGAAGTTGCTGAAGAGAATGTTATGTTATATAATTGCGTCCTGCTTAAGCAGAGCAGGCCAGGTATCACAGGTTTGTTAAAATTGTGTTTCAGCATAACCTACTGATCCATGTTTATGTGTAATGGCACATTTATTTTCATTATATTGAAGCTATAAAGACCTTAAGAAATGTGGAAACAGCATTGTTTATTAGTTACATGTAGCCACATAGGAGAATGTCAGTGCAGACTATCTCAGGTGGTTTAAAGCAAATGTTGATTCAGGCAGGTATTAACACTGAAGTGCATATATCCTTTTCCACTAGTGCAGCAGCAACGTCGTCAGCTAGGGCGATGGATGTTCACATCGGCCATTTTCTTACAGGTGCCGGGTGGTCAAATGAATTGTTTTTAAATTTTTTACTATTTGCCGATCGGCGAGAGGCTGTTTGCAAATTCAGGATTAAGTCCTGTTTAGTTTCCCCTGGGATAGAGGGGTTACTGGTTGTTTTGATTATTCAAATCAATTGTTACTGCATGATATTAACATTTCAGGTTTAACGCATTATTGATTGTTTCTCATTGAAAGTCAATCAATGCAGTGAGAAGCCGGGATTTGGATCTGCGGCATAAAATCACAGAGCTTTGAAATCTTCACGTAGTCACTCACGTGACTCCGAAGTAAAATAGTAAGATTAAACGAGAACTTACCAGTTTGAAGTTTGATCTTTATTTTATGAGGAGTTACGTTGGTGATTACGTGCCCGCCACGCCCAACCCTCTCTCATAAAAAAGGTCATATGGTAGTTCTCATGTAGCTCATCTTAATATGTAACTTCAAATATTGTGTTGTCTGTGATTTCATACCGCTGCTTTGAAGATTGACGCGCATGCGCCCTGACGGGTCTTCTTCACGTAATCACCAAAGTAACTCCTCATAAAATAAAGATCAAACTTCAAACTTGGTAAGTTCTCGTTTAATCTTACTATTCTTGATCAGTACGGGTGTCAGGGGTTATGGGGAGAAGGCAGGAGAATGGGGTTTGGAGGGAGAGATCGATCAGCCGTGATTGAATGGCGTGGTAGACACGATGGGCCGAATGGCCTAATTCTGCTCCTATCACTTATGAACCTATGAGCTTAGCTATCTCTCTTTGGTATAGACCAGCATCTGCGGTTGATTGTGTTACATGGTCATCGAGTTTGTAAGTTGAAACTCATAAACACATCATATAAACACATCATTTCTCACAGAGAGTTGTGAGTCTGTGGAATTCTCCGCCTCAGAGGGCGGTGGAGGCTGGTTCTCTGGATACTTTCAAGAGAGAGCTGGATAGGGCTCTTAAAGATAGCGGAGTCAGGGGATATGGGGAGAAGGCACGAACGGGGTACTGATTGGGGATGATCAGCCATGATCACATTGAATGGCGGTGCTGGCTCAAAGGGCCAAATGGCCTACTCCTGCACCTATTGTCTATTGAACTCATAACACATCATATATGTTGATTATTTTATTTTTTATTTATTATTGTCTTTTATCGACCAATGTCACTTTTATCTTTTTTTTAATATTAATTTTATCCTTGTAATATCATTGTTGAGGTGACCTGCTGTCTTGTAAAACACATTTCATTGTACCGTTGACCCTGTGTTAACCTACATATGACAAATAAAACTGAACTGAACTGGCGCTCAGTGCACTGACCTTCTCCAAGCCCCAGCTGAGTTTCCTGAGGATATCAATATACATCTGCACCTGTAAACGCATGGGCTCATGGAGGATACGGTGCAAGCTCATTGAGATAGAGGATGAATCCATGTGGTAACGTTTCAGAGTGTTCTTGTTCCTCTTCCAGTGGTCACTGCAATTATCGTTACATCATTAGAAGGCAACAACGTTAGCATGTTCACAAATCACAGAATATTCAGTACAAAGTTTACCACCAATTTCAGGGTTCTACATTAGTCACAGAGTGACACAGTGTGGAAACAGGCCCTTCGGCCCAACTCGCCCACACCGGCCAACAATGTCCCAGCTACACTAGTCTCACCTGCCTGCCTTTGGTCCGAATAAATTTCAAGATCCTCCTCTATGTCTACAAAGCCCTCAATGGGCTTGCCCCCACCTACATCAAGCCCCCGCTTACCCACCACACCTCCTCCAGGTCCCTCAGATCGGCCGACTTGGGGTTACTGAACATCCCGCGGTCAAGGCATAAGCTCAGGGGCGACTGTGCCTTTGCTGTTGCAGCTCCTAGACTGTGGAACAGCATCCCCCTTCCCATCAGAACTGCCCCCTCCATCGACTCCTTTAAGTCGAGACTTAAAACTCATCTTTACTCTCAAGCCTTTCTTGACGTCCTCTGAGGGAGGGCTACATCTATGTATTTATGTATGTACTTAATCTATGAACCACTGTTGTATAACGTTAGTACCTCCACCAATGTAAAGCACTTTGGTCAACGAGAGTTGTTTTTTAAATGTGCTATAGAAATAAAAGTGACTTGACTTGATTTGGTCCATATCCCTCCAAACCTGTCCAATCCATGTACCTGTCTAACTGTTTCTTAAATGGTGAAATGGTACATGCGTAATAGACAATAGGTGCAGGAGTAGGCCATTCGACCCTTCGAGCCAGCACAGCCATTCACTGTTTCTTAAACGTTGTGGGATAGTCCCAGCCTCAACTACCTCCTCTGGCAGCTTGTTCCATACACCCACCACCCTCTGTGTGAAAAAGTTACCCCTCAGATTCCTATTAAATCTTTTCCCCTTCACCTTAAACCTATGTCCTCTGGTCCTCGATTCCCCTACTCTGGGCAAGAGACTCTGTGCATCTACCCGATCTATTCCTCTCATGATTTTATACACTTCTATAAGATCACCCCTCATCCTCCTGCGCTCCAAGGAATACTCAACCTCCCCCTATAGCTCAGACCCTCTAGCCCTGGCAACATGCTTGTAAATCTTCTCTGTACCCTGTCCAGCTTGACAACAGAGTCCAGCTCGCAGAGGCATAGCGTCATCCAGCATGGAAACCGGCCCTTCGACCCAACTTGTCCATGTTGACCAACATGCCTCATCAAAGCTGGACCCATTTGCCTGCCTTAACACACCCAACACATATTTACATATATAATGTCATAGAGGGATAGAGTCATAGAGTCATGCAGCACGGAACAGGCCCTTCGGCCCAACCTGTCCATGCCGACCAAGGTAGCCCTTCTACACTAGTCCCACCTGCCCACATTGCTCCAATAGACTTTCCATGTCCAAGTATCTGTCCAAATGTCTTTTAAATGTTGTATTTGTATCTACGTCCTCTTGCATTGAGTGTTCATGAGGGACTACCTTTTTGTCTTCTCTATAACAATCAGACTATTTGAGACACAAAATGCTGGAGTAACTCAGCGGGACGGGCAGCATCTCTGGAGAGAAGGAATGGCCGACGTTTCGGGTTGGGACCCTTCTTCAGATTTTTTTTTCTCTGGAGTGTCAGAGGTTGAGGGGAGGCCTGATAGAACAGAACCAGGGGCCACAGTTTAAGAATAAGGGGTAACCCATTTAGAACGGAGATAAGGAAACTCTTTTTCACACAGAGGATTGTAAATCTGTGGAATTCTCCGAAGGGGGGGGTGAAGGGCAGGTTCACTGGATGCTTTCAAGAGAGAGTTGGATAGAGCACTTAAAGATAGCGTAGTCAGGAGATATGGGGAGAAGGCAGGAACGGGGTACTGATTGGGGATGATCAGCCATGATCACATTGAATGGCGGTGCTGGCTGGAAGGGCCGAATGGCCTACTCCTGCACCTGTTGTCTATTGTCTATTGTCTAACATGATGCCAACCGAAACTAATCTCCTCTTCCTGCTATGATCCATATCCCTCCATCCTCCTGCATGTCCATCCAAGCCCAATCATACAATTATGAGAGGCATAGTTCGGACGGACATTCTGGAAGTTTTCACTTGGTTGGAAGTATCAAAGACGAGAGAGAATAGCTTTAAGTTGAGAGGGGCAAAGTTTAAATGGAGACGTGCAGGCCAAGTATTTTGTTGCACAGAGGGTCGTGAGTCCCCGGATGTGTGATTAAATAGTGGGATTACTAGTGTGACCGGGTCATCATAGACACTTGGACAAGGACATGGATAGGACACTATTTTTCACAAAATGCTGGAGTAACTCAGCGGGACAGGCAGCATCTCTGGAGAGAAGGAATGGGTGACGTTTCGGGTCGAGACCCTTCTTCAGACCGAGAATCAGGGGAGAGGGAAATGACAGATGTAGACAGAACACCTTCGCTCAGTCCGCCTGGACCTACCTGATCTCCCGGTTGCCAAACACTTTAACTCTCCTTCCCATTCCCACACTGACCTTTCTTTCCTAGGCCTCCTCCATTGTCAGAGTGAGGCCCGGCGCAAATTGGAGGAACAGCATCTCATATCTTGCTTGGGCAGCTTACAGCCCAGCGGTATGAATATTGATTTCTCTCACTTCAGGTAGCCCCGGCATTCCCCCTCTCTCTCAATCCCTCCCCCACCCAAGTTGCACCAGCTTCTCGTTCCCACCCAACAAACAGCTAACAATGGCCTGTTTCCTTTATCATCAGCACTTTTTTCCAATATCTTTCATTCATTTGTTCTACATCTCTCTACATCACCGTCTATATCTCTCTTTTCCCTCTCCCCTGACTATCAGTCTGACGAAGGGTCTTGACCCGAAACTTACTCCACTCCTTCTGAGTTACTCCAGCACTCTGTGAAACGTCACCTATCCATGTTCTCCACAGATGCTGCCTGACCCGCTGAGTTACTCCAGCACTCTGTGAAACGTCACCTATCCATGTTCTCCACAGATGCTGCCTGACCCGCTGAGTTACTCCAGCACTCTGTGAAACGTCACCTATCCATGTTCTCCACAGATGCTGCCTGACCCGCTGAGTTACTCCAGCACTCTGTATCTATCTTTGTTCTACATTGTCTTGGATGGGCTAGCATGGATATGCAGGGATTGGAGGGATATGGATCAGTGGGGATTAGTTTAGCATCATGTTCGGCATGGAAACTGTGGGCCGAATGGCCTCTTCCTGTGCTGTACTATGTTCTATGTTCTATGCAAGGAGGAGATAACCTGCATCATAAGATTATGACATTGGAGCAGAACCAGGCCATTCGGCCCATCCAGTCTACTCCACCATGATCTATCTCTCCCTCTCAACCCCATTCTCCTGCCTTCTCCCCGTAACCCCTGACACCCGTACTGATGAAGAATCTATCTATCTCCGCCTAAAAATATCCTTTGACTTGGTCTCCACAGCCTTCTGTGGCAAAGTGCTGGAGTAACTCAGTG
Source organism: Malacoraja senta (assembly GCA_038087875.1). Taxonomy (NCBI): domain Eukaryota; kingdom Metazoa; phylum Chordata; class Chondrichthyes; order Rajiformes; family Rajidae; genus Malacoraja; species Malacoraja senta. Next base: position 27,004 of record JAXLNO010000371.1, on the reverse strand, counting down.
GGTCAGGCAGCATCTGTGGAGAACATGGATAGGTGACGTTTCACAGAGTGCTGGAGTAACTCAGCGGGTCAGGCAGCATCTGTGGGGAACATGGATGGGTGATGGTTCGGGTCTATGAGTCATAGAACAGTACTATGTTTTCCGCAGACTCTTGGACTCAAAAGGTTGCCTATCCAAGTTCACAACCCATAATATATTCATAACTATGAACATAGAACATATAGCACAGGAAGTGGTCAATCCCCTTTTTAAAAATACCCAATGACTTGGCCTCCACAGCTGGCTCTGGCAACGAGTTAATTCCACAGATTCACCGCCCTCTGGCTATGTAGGGAGCTGCTCCTGTCCACACTTGTTGCAGCTCGCAGGTCCAGGCAAAATGGGCTCTGAACATTCTCCACGAGTGGAGCCCCTCCCTTCCCCTTACACTGGAGACTGGGCCAAACAGGAAAATCAACTTCACCCCAGTCCGATTATGGAGCAACCCAATGTGGCGATACAGAGAGAGGCTGCGTAATTGTAACGTTGATGTTGTCAACTTAATATAGTTTAGAGATACAGCGCGGAAACAGACCAGCGATCCCCGCACACTACACACGATAGGGACAATTACTCTGTGAAACGTCACCTATCCATGTTCTCCACAGATGCTGCCTGACCCGCTGAGTTACTCCAGCACTCTGTGAAACGTCACCTATCCATGTTCTCCACAGATGCTGCCTGACCCGCTGAGTTACTCCAGCACTCTGTGAAACGTCACCTATCCATGTTCTCCACAGATGCTGCCTGACCCGCTGAGTTACTCCAACACTCTGTGAAACGTCACCTATCCATGTTCTCCACAGATGCTGCCTGACCCGCTGAGTTACTCCAGCACTCTGTGAAACGTCACCTATCCATGTTCTCCACAGATGCTGCCTGACCCGCTGAGTTACTCCAGCACTCTGTGAAACGTCACCTATCCATGTTCTCCACAGATGCTGCCTGACCCGCTGAGTTTTCTCTACTGTGTTTAGTTTTAGTTCTAGAGAAACAAGTCGTTGCGAGGCGTGGCCCTCTCCCGTCTCTGACATACCTGGTTTGTTTGGCAATGTGCTCGAAGCCACTGAGAACGGCATAGTTTGTGAACGCCGTGAAGTATCTGGAAGAGAGAAAGACAAACAAGCACTGAGCCACCCCACACATACAGGCATTTGGGACAGAACAGGCGAGAGAGGACGGGTGGTGGGAAAATTACACTAGTTTAGTTTACATCATGTGTCATTCCTAACTGTCACTGTATGTCATGTTGTTACTTGTGGGCGGAGCACCAAGGCAAATTCCTTGTATGTGAATACATGGCCAATAAACTTATTCATTGATTATTGATCTTATTAAGATTATTAAGGGTTTGGACACACTAGAGGCAGGAAACATGTTCCCGATGTTGGGGGAGTCCAGAACCAGGGGCCACAGTTTAAGAATAAGGGGTAAGCCATTTAAAACGGAGACGAGGAAACACTTCTTCACACAGAGAGTTGTGAGTCTGTGGAATTCTCTGCCTCAGAGGGCGATGGAGGCAGGTTCTCTGGATACTTTCAAGAGAGAGCTAGATAGGGCTCTTAAAGCCCACGTGGATTTTCTCCGGGATCTCTGGTTTCCTCTCACATTGTCCCTAGTGTGTGTGTGTGTAGGATAGTGTTAATGTGCGGTGATCGCTGGTCGGCGCGGACTCAGTGGGCCGAAGGGCCGGTTTCCGCGCTGTAAATCTAAACAAAACTAAACTAGAATCTAAAAAAACTACATTTTTTAGACCCCATTTTTCACACACGTAAGGACATTGTCGGCTGGGGAAAGTTCCCCGCCCAACACCTCCGCTCAGTTTGCATTCATCAACCTGATCTCCCGGTGGCTCAGCACTTCAACTCCCCCTCCCATTCCGAATCCAACCTTTCTGTCCTGACCCTCCTCCATGGTCAGAGTGAGTCCCACTGCAAATTGGAGGAGCAGCACCTCATATTTCGCTTGGGTAGTTTACACCCCAGCGGTATGAACATTGACTTCTCCAATTTCAGGTAGTCCTTGCTTTCTCCCTCCTTCCCCTCCCCTTCCCAGCTCTCCCACAGCCCACTGTCTCCGCCTCTTCCTTTCTTCTTCCCACCCCTGCCCGCCCCCACATCAGTCTGAAGAAGGGTCTCGACCCGAACGTCACCTATTCCTTTGCTCCATAGATGTTGCCTCACCCGCTGAGTTCCTCCAGCATTCTCTACTGACCGTGCTGACTTACCTGATGTAAACCTCCTTCAGGTGTTGAGCATCTTTGACCAGGTAGAGCTCTCTGTGGGTTGAAGAGCGGAGGTTTTCGTTCAGGTGCGAGCAGTGGTCCTCCGCCCGATCGCACAGAATGCCTAAAGTCGTCTCCAATACAGACAGGTGCTCCTTCAGGTGTGCCCGTGACTTCAGATCAGCAGCTTCTGTGGAAAGGAAATCAACGCGGAAGGTTGTTAGAGACCAGAGCACCCAGAGGAAACCCACGCAGGTCACAGGGAGAACATGCACACTCCACACTGGCGGCTCCCGATGTTGGGATCGAACCCGGTTCCCTGGTGAATTACTCCAGCACTCTGTGAAACGTCACCTATCCATGTTCTCCACAGATGCTGCCTGACCCGCTGAGTTACTCCAGCACTCTGTGAAACGTCACCTATCCATGTTCTCCACAGATGCTGCCTGACCCGCTGAGTTACTCCAGCACTCTGTGAAACGTCACCTATCCATGTTCTCCACAGATGCTGCCTGACCCGCTGAGTTACTCCAGCACTCTGTGAAACGTCACCTATCCATGTTCTCCACAGATGCTGCCTGACCCGCTGAGTTACTCCAGCACTCTGTGAAACGTCACCTATCCATGTTCTCCACAGATGCTGCCTGACCCGCTGAGTTACTCCAGCACTCTGTGAAACGTCACCTATCCATGTTCTCCACAGATGCTGCCTGACCCGCTGAGTTACTCCAGCACTCTGTGAAACGTCACCTATCCATGTTCTCCACAGATGCTGCCTGACCCACTGAGTTACTCCAGCACTCTGTGAAACGTCACCTATCCATGTTCTCCACAGATGCTGCCTGACCCGCTACTCAAACCTCACGTCAAAAACCTTGGCGTGATATTTGACTCGGCACTGAAATTTGACAAACAAGTCAATGCCGTGGTAAAAGCTAGCTTCTTTCAGCTTCGGACGATAGCTAAAATAAAACAATTCCTCCAGTTTGATTACCTGGAAAAGATCATCCACACATTTATTTCCTCCCGCCTAGATTACTGCAACTCCCTCTACACTGGCATCAGCCAATCTTCCCTGTCCCGCCTGCAACTGGTCCAAAACGCCGCAGTGAGACTCCTGACGGGCACCCGAAAAAGGGACCACATCACCCCGATCCTGGCCTCTCTCCACTGGCTCCCTGTGCGGTTCCGTATACATTTCAAGATCCTCCTCCATGTCTACAAAGCCCTCAATGGGCTTGCCCCCACCTACATAAGAAGTCTTCTCACCCACCACTCCACCTCCAGGTCCCTCAGATCGGCCGACTTGGGGTTGCTGAATATCCCGCGGTCTAGGCATAAGCTCAGGGGCGACCACGTCTTTGCGGTTGCAGCCCCTAGACTGTGGAACAGCATCCCCTTTCCCATCAGAACTGCCCCCTCCATCGACTCCTTTAAGTCAAGACTAAAGACTTACCTATAATCCCAAGCCTTTCCTGACGTCCTCTGAGTGAGGGCTACATGTATATATGTATGTAGTTTGTTTTTTTATACTATTCTTATAACAAATGTAAAGCACTTTGGCCAACGAGAGTTGTTTTTTAAATGTGCTATATAAATAAATGTGACTTGACTTGACCTGCTGAGTTACTCCAGCTACCCCAGTGCCATGGTGTCCAAGTCACATTTCTCCCAGTATCCACTATGCTCTGGGACTCATCCAAGCATTAGGAAGTCCTGATGGGATGAGGGGGAGAATCCCAGAGTCAGTCACCCTCTCTGGATGGAAGTAAACATGTACATGATGGTCCAATGATCTGACTGTCTCTGGAGCTGTGACCCCTGGTGGAGGTAACACTCTCTGGGTAACCTCACACCTTCCTACCTGGAGGGCAGTTCAGTTTAGTTTATTGTCACGTGTAGCGAGGTACAGTGAAAAGCTTTTGTTGCCTGCTGACCAGTCAGTGGAAAGACAATACATGATTACAATCGAGCCATTCACAGTGTACAGATACAGGATAAGGGAATAACGTTTAGTGCAAGGTAAAGCCAGTAAAGTCCGATCAAGGATAGTCCCAATGAGGTAGATAGTAGTTCAGGACCGTTCTCTGGTTGTGGTAGGATGGTTCAGTTGCCTGATAACAACTGGGAAGAAACTGTCCCTGAATCTGGAGGTGTGCGTTTTCATATTTCTGTACCTCTTGCCTGATGGGAGAGGGGAGAAGAGGGAGTGGCCAGGGTGCGACTGGTCCTTGATGATGCTGCTGGCCTTGCCGAGGCAGCTTGAGGTGTAGATGGAGTCGATAGAAGGGAGGTTGGTTTGTGTGATGGTCTGGGCTGCGTCCACAATTCTCTGCAGTTTCTTGCGGGTCTTGGATGGAGCTGTTCCCAAACCGTGCTGGGATGCATCCTGATGTAGTTAGTCCACATTATAAAATCAGCAGACATTAACACAAGATGCTCACACTTTGGTGTTCACCAGAGCAACAATCAGTGGAGATTTACAGATTTTTGATTAATGCGGATGTCAGGGGTTATGGGGAGAAGGCAGGAGAATGGGAGTTATCCTCTACTATTTATATTAATTTCACCCCTAATAATTGGGAAAATATGCTTTCACCTATCTATTCCTCTCATGATTTTATACATTCTATAAGATCACCCCTCATCTTCCTGCGCTCCAAGGAATAGAGTCCTAGTCTGCTCAACCTCTCCCTGTAGCTCAGGCCCTCGAGTCCTGGCAACATCCTAGTAAATCTCTCTGCACCCTTTCCAACTTGACAACATCAACTTCAAGTCAAGTCCTTCCACACTGAACCTTTACTCGAACTCTTTAGTCAGAGGGTGGTGAATCTGTGGAATTCTTTGCCAAGTCAATGGGTATTTTTTAAGGCAGAGATAGATAGATTCTTGATTTGTATGGGTAGGGTTGCCAACTGTCCCGTATTAGCCGGGACATCCCGTATGTTGGGCTAAATTGGTTTGTCCAGTATGGGACCGCCCATGTCCTATATTTGACCGCTACTACTCGGGTCGAGGGGACTGTCGGAGCGCCGCGTCCAGGCCCCGCCTCACCCGTCCCGACATAGTGCAGCCCATGGAGTGCAGCAGCAGCAGCAGTGCCTCGCCCGTGGCCCCGTCGGTCGGTCGGCAGCCCGGACAGCTGTTCGACCTTTGGACCTTCGCTGACCGCCGACACCACCACCCCCCCTCCTTCTCACGGCCGATCATCGGTTCATGAGTTGGATGGGGTGCCCGGGCCAAAATTCCTCAGCTGGCCCGCCGGCTGGGCTTTGTGTGCAGTCCAGCATCCGGGCCAACTCATCATTCACCCAGCCACGGCCGAGTCGGTCAACTAATTGCCGTCGGGAATTTGTCCCGTATTTTAACCTTTTGTCCCTTATTTGGGAGGGAGGAAGTTGGCAACACTAGTAATGCTGGCGTCAGGGTTTATGGGGAGAAGGCAGGAGAGCAGGGAGGTTCTATTGCAGTTGTACAGGGTCTTGGTGAGACCACACCTGGAGTATTGCGTACAGTTTTGGTCTCCAAATCTGAGGAAAGACATTCTTGCCATAGAGTGAGTACAGAGAAGGTTCACCAGACTGATTCCTGGGATGTCCGGACTTTCATATGAAGAAAGACTGGATAGACTCCGCTTGTACTCGCTAGAACTCAGAAGATTGAGGGGGGATCTTATAGAAAGTTACAATATTCTTAAGGGGTTGGACAGACTAGATGCAGGAAGATTGTTCCCGATGTTGGGGAAGTCCAGAACAAGGGGTCACAGTTTAAGGATAAGGGGGAAATCTTTTAGGACCGAGATGAGAAAATCATTTTTCACACAGAGAGTGGTGAATCTGTGGAATTCTCTGCCACAGAAGGTAGTTGAGGCCAGTTCATTGGCTATATTTAAGAGGGAGTTAGATGTGGCCCTCGTGGCTAAAGGGATCAGGGGGTATGGAGAGAAGGCAGGTACAGGATACTGAGTTGGATGATCAGCCATGATCATATTGAATGGCGGTGCAGGCTCGAAGGGCCGAATGGCCTACTCCTGCACCTATTTTCTATGTTTCTATGTTTCTATGAGAGTGGGGTTGAGAGTGAGAGATAGTTCAGCCATGATTGCATGGGGGAGTAGATTGGATGGGCCGAATGGCCTAATTCTGCTCCTATCACTGATGAACATGAACTTATGAACCATTCCTGAGGTTATAGGATAATGTGGTATCTATCAGTCACTCACTCACCAGCTTTGACCAGTGGCTGCAGAATCAGGGCTTTAATGTCCGACAACTGATTCTTGAAGGCCTGCTCCAACTTGAAGAGGTGGGCAGCTTCTCTTTGGCATTTCTCCTTTGACAAGACAAAGATGAGGCGAGAGAAGAGAGTGTTTAATTGTCATATGTACCGACCGCGGAACAATAAACTCGAAGCTGCAGCATCTTAACATGCAAGTAAACACAACACACGTTACATGGAAACATAGAAACGCAGACAATAAGTGCAGGAGTAGGCCTTTTGGCCCTTCGAGCCAGCACCGCCATTCAATGTGATCATGGCTGATCATCCCCAATCAGTACCCCGTTCCTGCCTTCTCTCCATATCCCTTGATTCCGTTAGCCCTAAGAGCTAAATCTAACTCTCTCTTGAAAACATTCCGTGAATTGGCCTCAACTGCCTTCTGTGGCAGAGAATTCCACAGATTCACAACTCTCTGGCTGAAAAGGTTTTTCCTCATCTCAGTCCTAAATGGCCAACCCCTTGTTCTTGAACTGTGAGCCCAACATCGGGAACATAAATGTACAATACATGGGTGACGCAGCGGTAGAGTTGCTGCCTCACAGCGCCAGAGACTCGGGCTCAATCCTGACTACGGGTGCTGTCTGTACGGAGTTTGTACGTTCTCCCCGTGACCTGCGTGGGTTTTCTCCGGCTGCTCCGGTTTCCTCCCCCACACTCCTAAGACGCGCGGGTTTGTAGGTTAATTGGCTTCTGTAAATTGTCCCTTGCGTGTGTAGGATAGTGCCGGTGTGAAGGGGTGATCGCTGGTCGGTGGGGACTCGTTGGGCCGATGGGCTTGTTTTGCGCTGTATCTCCAAACTAAACTAAACTAAGATAATATATAATAAAACATATAAGAAACAAAAATTCAATAAATTAATAGGCACAATACTAATGCAAAATAAAATTCATTGCCAGGTGCAAACAAAGAAAGTCCAGACTTCGCAGCTGAGGTCAGTGTTGCGTTGTGTTCAAGAGCCTGATGGTTGTTGGAAGAACTGTTGTCAGGGGTTACGGGGAGAAGGCAGGAGAATGGGGTTAGGAGGGAGAGATAGATCATCCATGATTGACAATAGACAATAGGCAATAGGTCCTTTAAGCCAGCACCGCCATTCAATGTGATCATGGCTGATCATCCCCAATCAGTACCCCGTTCCTGCCTTCTCCCCTTATCCCCTGACTCCGCTATCTTTAAGAGCCCTATCTAGCTCTTTCTTGAAAGCATCCACAGAACCGGCCTCCACCGCCCTCTGAGGCAGAGAATTCCACAGACTCACAACTCTGTGTGAAAAAGTGTTTCTCATCTCCGTTTTAAATGGCTTACCCCTTATTCTTAAACGGTGGCCCCTGGTTCTGGACTCCCCCAACATCGGGAACATGTTTCCTGACTCTAGCGTGTCCAAACCCTTAATAATCTTATATGTTTCAATAAGGATCCCTCTCATCCTTTTAAACTCCAGAGTGTACAAGCCCAGCCGCTCCATTCTCCCAGCATATGACAGTCCCACTATCCCGGGAATTAACCTTGTAAACCTACGCTGCACTCCCTCAATAGCAAGAATGTCCTTCCTCAAATTAGGGGACCAAAACTGCACACAATACTCCAGATACTCTGTCAATGTCTCTCATAGATAGACGCAAAAGGCCGCAGTAACTCAACGGAACAGTTAGAGTTAGATTTAGCTCTTGGGGCAAACGGACTCAAGGGATATGGGGAGAAGGCAGGAACGGAGTACTGATTGTGGATGATCAGCTATGATCATATTGAATGGCGGTGCTGGCTCGAAGGGCCGGATGGCCTACTCCTGCACCTATTTTCGATGTTTCGATATCTTACCTTCACATCTGGCCCTGGGCGCACAGCTGGCCTGGTGCTGGACAGTGGTTTGGAGCAAGGGGGCATCCTCCCGGCAGTGAACCTGGAGAGGTGGGGCCGGAGGTTGGACTCTGACCGCTGCCTGCGACCGCCAGGCTCCATGATCATGCCTCACCTCACCTTCCGCACCCCCATCTTGTTCAGCAGGCCGCCCTCAGCCTCACCTCCCGCCAGCTGCTGCTGCTGCTGCTCTGCACATGAACACACAGTGTGAATGGTTAGAATCATGGCCGTGCAACGTAGAACTGGACAGCAAACGGTCGCTCAACACTTTAACTCCCCCTCCCATTCCCACACTGACCTTTCTGTCCTGGGCCTCCTCCATTGTCAGAGTGAGGCCCAGCGCATATTGGAGGAACATCACCTCATATTTCTCTTGGGCAGCTTACACCCCTGCGGTATGAACATTGACTTCTCTAACTTCAGATAGAAACATACGAACATCGAAAAATAGGTGCAGGAGTAGGCCATTTGACCCTTCGAGCCAGCACCACCATTCAAAATGATCATGGCTGATCATCTAAAATCAGTACCCCATTCCTGCTTTCCCCCCCATATCTCTTAATTCCTTTAGGCCGAAGAGCTAAATCTCACTCTTGAAAATATCCCTTGCTCTCCCTCTCTCTCCATCCCCTCCCCCTTCCCAGTTCTCACACCAGTCTTACTGTCTCCGACTACATTTTATCTCTGTCCCACCCACTCCCCTGACATCAGTCTGAAGAAGGGTCTCGACCCAAAACGTCACCCATTCCTTCTCTCCCGAGATGCTGCCTGTCCCGCTGAGTTACCCCAGCATTTTGTGCCTATATTCAGTAGAAGAGTACAGTGTACTTATATTTAAGAGGGAGTTAGATATGGCCCTTGTGGCTAAAGGGATCAGGGGGTATGGAGAGAAGGCAGGTACAGGATACTGAGTTGGATGATCAGCCATGATCATATTGAATGGCGGTGCAGGCTCGAAGGGCTGAATGGCCTACTTCTGCACCTATTTTCTATGTTTCTATGTTTCTATGTTTCTATGAACTGCAGATGCTGCTTTACACCTAAGATAGACACAAAATGCTGGAGTAACTGTGACAATACCCCTGTAATTTATGCACATGAGCTCTGCTCATTCTCGCACATGCTCAGTAAATCAGTCAGTGACCTTTGACTTGGAAATAAATCAATCCTGTTTGAGTCTCCAACACGAGTGTGTGTGCAGCCATCTTTCTCTGTACATTATGAACTAGTTTACTTATTTTATAAGCAGACAGATATCAAAACATGGTGGCAGCGGTGAAAGTGAACATGTGTGAATCAAATAGACACTATGATGATTAGAAAAAATGCTTGGAAAAGCTTTCAGGAATCGGTGTTCAAACGCTCAGCGACGGACTAGTAAGCAAGTAAGTAAGTTTTATTTATATAGCACGTTTTAAATCAACTCGCGTTGAAACCAAAGTGCTTTACATAAAATAAATAATAAGTTTCCGTACATCCATAGAAAAAGATTTAAAAAAGAAAAATGACACAACACATTATAGAATTCAACATGAACGTCCCCCCACAGCAGAATCAAAATTTTCCACTGTGGGGAAAGGCACCAGAAAGTTTAGTCCTCTTCCTCTGTGACCACCCGAGGTCGGGGCCTACTTGTGGCCTTGCAGCCAGTCCGATGTTTTCAGGTCCTCTTCGCCGGGAAGCTGGAACTCCGGCGTCGGGTGGACATTCCTCAGCGGCTTAGAAATGTCTGGAGCGGCCGCTCCCTCCCCGGAGACCACGGCTCCCGAAGTCCTCAGGCCGCGCTGGTTGGAGCTCCGACTCTGGCGATCTCGGATCCCAGGCTCCGCGGTGTTCCAAATCCAGCGCCGCCCGCGGCTGGACGCTCCGCAGCCACAGCTCCTCGATGTTGGAGTCGGCGGTCAGAGCACTCCGGAGCTTACCGCACGGCGACCCCGGTAAGGCATCGCCCGCTCCCTGATGGTGTCCCAGTGCTGCGCCGCCGCCGAAGCTGCAGTCCCGGCCGGTCCCGACAGGAAACGCCGCTCCAGTCTCAATGGTAGGCCGTGAGGAAGGGGCGAAGAAACAGCTCGGAGTGTAGCTGCCACTCCGACCAGGTAGGGACTAAGAAATAATGTTTCCCCCTTCCCCTCCCCCACCCACCACATAAAAGACCCCCAACTAACATTTTGTTTTTTAACAGGACTAAAAAATAAAATAAAAAAGGGTGAAAGGGCAGACTGCAGGCAGAGCAGCCGTACACAACGGCGCCCCACTCCTGCACATCCGCCATCCGACTAGCTGCATGCATGAGTGAATGTAGGTCAGTGATTGTCTTTATTGTAGATGACAAACAGTAACGGGCCCAGCACCGAACCCTAAGGCACACCACTAGTCACAGGCATCCAGTTTGAGAAGCAACCTTCCAACATACCCTCTGCTGCCATGAAGCCAATTTGCTATCCATTCAGCTATCTCTCCTTGGATCCCATGCGATCTAACCTTCCAGGACAGCCTACATGCGGAACCATGTCGAATGCCTCACTGAAGTCCAAGTATACCACATCTACAACTCTGCCCTCATCAACCTTTTTGGTCACGTCTTCAAAATAATCCATCAGATTTGTGAGACACGACCTCCCACGTACAAAACCATGCTCTGTCCCTAATCAGCCCTTGCCCATCCAAATGCCTGTAAAACCTATTCCTCAGAATACTCTCCAGTAAATTACCAACTACAGATGTTAAGCTCACCAGCCTATAGTTCCCAGCATTTTCTCTGCAGCTCTTCTTGAAAAGATGTACAACTCCAGTCTTCCAGCACCTCTCCTGTATTTAAGGATGACTCATAAATTTCAACCAGGTTATATTTGACCTGGTAGACAAAAATGCTGGAGAAACTCAGCGGGTGAGGCAGCAACTATGGAGCAAAGGAAATAGGCAACGTTTTGGGTCGAACCCTTCTTTTGACCTGGTTGTATTTATGTTCCCTAATTCCCCATTTACTGGTGCTCTCCCCTAACGGGAAGGACTGCAACCGATGAGGACGACCAAACCACGTTGCCACCTGCTGCAAGCAGAGGAAGGAGAGCATGCAGAAACGGGGTCTGCACAAGGTCGTGGAGACATCTGACACAACGTCCATTTCCGACACAGGGTCTGTGAGTTGCCTTGAGATCAATGCAGCCGGAAACAATTCCTCTTCAGGCCTATTCGCTGAGATGCCGGTCGGCACAGAAGCCATCAAGTTTCAGATTGACTCTGGTGCCAGTGTTAATGTGATTCCCAAGCATCTTGTACCTTCTTATTCTTCTGCCATGTGTCTTTTAGACCTGCAGCCCCGTTGAGGCGAGCCAGGACAACGTGTCATCGTCCAGGTCAATCAGACCTCGTTCACCATTGTTTGGGGCAACTGGTGACTATGTGCTCCACTGTCTGTGTTGGGTCCCCACACTCGCAGGAGGCGCTGTCCACGAGGCCCCACCTCTTCATCGCTACTCCATAGCGTCCAATGCCTGTCCTCAAGCGGTTGAGGGTTGTCCACTGCTTTCGGGGCAGGTCCTGGCCAGGGACGTCCATGGGGTCATCGATGTAATGGTGTAGCCTAGATGGTTCCGCTGACTTCCACTGGTCTCTCCATCTCGTCTTGACCCAGGCAGCCTTAGAAGCGTCAGCCGGTGTTGTGCAGAGCAGCTCTTGGGCTTGCGTGGCAAAGGGGTGCCGTGACTTGAGGCGCACTCGTCGTGGTGTCTCTGTGACGATCTGATGGAGGAGGTGGGATTCACTGGTCCGTGCCTTTCGAGAGAGGGCCAGCGTGGCTGCTTCTCGTCTGATGTTGGCTGGGCCGATGCCAGCGAGGACGGGCAGTTGGTTTACTGGGGTGGCTCGTAGGCATCCGGAGACAGTCCGCAGGGTGCTGTTGAGGGCAGCATCCAGCTTCTTGGCGTGAGGGCTACGGCACCAGACCGGGGCGCAGTACTCGGCGGCTGAGAACACCAGGGCCACTGTGGACATGTCTTCGTCGTGGCTCCCCATGTGGTGCCGGCTAGGCGGCGAATCAGTGCGGCACGGGCGCTTGTCTTGAACCCAACAAAGAGGACATTAGACGAGAGAAAATCGTCTTAAAGATGTACATCGGATCCAACCTGCTGGCGGAAGGTAGGACGAAAGTCGTACTCCGGAACGTGACGAACAACAAGACGTACCGTGTTCACTTCATAGTGATAGAGGAAGGCTGGCTCACACCGCTCCTGAGCAGCAAAGCTGCACAACAGATGAAACTCATCACGGTTCACTACGAGCAATTCAAGAGCCTGAATGCTGTTAGCGAGGCTGGCTCATTATTCAAGAGATACAAAGATGTCTTTGACGACGAAAGACCTGGGAGACTGCGTGGCAAGGTCAAGTTGGTAACGCAGACAGAGGGCGTGACCCCATCACAGTGTTCTGCAAAGCCGGTACCTGTAGCCATGAAAGAGAAAGTCATGAATGGTCTCATGAAGCTGGTCAACTAGAACAGCTTGACTAGTGTCGAAGAACCAACTGAATGGTGTAGCAGGCTGGTCGTTACGGAGATGGTGTAGCAGGCTGGTCGTTACGGAGATGGTGTAGCAGGCTGGTCGTTACGGAGATGGTGTAGCAGGCTGGTCGTTACGGAGATGGTGTAGCAGGCTGGTCGTTACGGAGATGGTGTAGCAGGCTGGTCGTTACGGAGATGGTGTAGCAGGCTGGTCGTTACGGAGATGGTGTAGCAGGCTGGTCGTTACGGAGATGGTGTAGCAGGCTGGTCGTTACGGAGATGGTGTAGCAGGCTGGTCGTTACGGAGATGGTGTAGCAGGCTGGTCGTTATGGAGATGGTGTAGCAGGCTGGTCGTTACGGAGATGGTGTAGCAGGCTGGTCGTTACGGAGATGGTGTAGCAGGCTGGTCGTTACGGAGATGGTGTAGCAGGCTGGTCGTTACGGAGATGGTGTAGCAGGCTGGTCGTTACGGAGATGGTGTAGCAGGCTGGTCGTTACGGAGATGGTGTAGCAGGCTGGTCGTTACGGAGATGGTGTAGCAGGCTGGTCGTTACGGAGATGGTGTAGCAGGCTGGTCGTTACGGAGATGGTGTAGCAGGCTGGTCGTTACGGAGATGGTGTAGCAGGCTGGTCGTTACGGAGATGGTGTAGCAGGCTGGTCGTTACGGAGATGGTGTAGCAGGCTGGTCGTTACGGAGATGGTGTAGCAGGCTGGTCGTTACGGAGATGGTGTAGCAGGCTGGTCGTTACGGAGATGGTGTAGCAGGCTGGTCGTTACGGAGATGGTGTAGCAGGCTGGTCGTTACGGAGATGGTGTAGCAGGCTGGTCGTTACGGAGATGGTGTAGCAGGCTGGTCGTTACGGAGATGGTGTAGCAGGCTGGTCGTTACGGAGATGGTGTAGCAGGCTGGTCGTTACGGAGATGGTGTAGCAGGCTGGTCGTTACGGAGATGGTGTAGCAGGCTGGTCGTTACGGAGATGGTGTAGCAGGCTGGTCGTTACGGAGATGGTGTAGCAGGCTGGTCGTTACGGAGATGGTGTAGCAGGCTGGTCGTTACGGAGATGGTGTAGCAGGCTGGTCGTTACGGAGATGGTGTAGCAGGCTGGTCGTTACGGAGATGGTGTAGCAGGCTGGTCGTTACGGAGATGGTGTAGCAGGCTGGTCGTTACGGAGATGGTGTAGCAGGCTGGTCGTTACGGAGATGGTGTAGCAGGCTGGTCGTTACGGAGATGGTGTAGCAGGCTGGTCGTTACGGAGATGGTGTAGCAGGCTGGTCGTTACGGAGATGGTGTAGCAGGCTGGTCGTTACGGAGATGGTGTAGCAGGCTGGTCGTTACGGAGATGGTGTAGCAGGCTGGTCGTTACGGAGATGGTGTAGCAGGCTGGTCGTTACGGAGATGGTGTAGCAGGCTGGTCGTTACGGAGATGGTGTAGCAGGCTGGTCGTTACGGAGATGGTGTAGCAGGCTGGTCGTTACGGAGATGGTGTAGCAGGCTGGTCGTTACGGAGATGGTGTAGCAGGCTGGTCGTTACGGAGATGGTGTAGCAGGCTGGTCGTTACGGAGATGGTGTAGCAGGCTGGTCGTTACGGAGATGGTGTAGCAGGCTGGTCGTTACGGAGATGGTGTAGCAGGCTGGTCGTTACGGAGATGGTGTAGCAGGCTGGTCGTTACGGAGATGGTGTAGCAGGCTGGTCGTTACGGAGATGGTGTAGCAGGCTGGTCGTTACGGAGATGGTGTAGCAGGCTGGTCGTTACGGAGATGGTGTAGCAGGCTGGTCGTTACGGAGATGGTGTAGCAGGCTGGTCGTTACGGAGATGGTGTAGCAGGCTGGTCGTTACGGAGATGGTGTAGCAGGCTGGTCGTTACGGAGATGGTGTAGCAGGCTGGTCGTTACGGAGATGGTGTAGCAGGCTGGTCGTTACGGAGATGGTGTAGCAGGCTGGTCGTTACGGAGATGGTGTAGCAGGCTGGTCGTTACGGAGATGGTGTAGCAGGCTGGTCGTTACGGAGATGGTGTAGCAGGCTGGTCGTTACGGAGATGGTGTAGCAGGCTGGTCGTTACGGAGATGGTGTAGCAGGCTGGTCGTTACGGAGATGGTGTAGCAGGCTGGTCGTTACGGAGATGGTGTAGCAGGCTGGTCGTTACGGAGATGGTGTAGCAGGCTGGTCGTTACGGAGATGGTGTAGCAGGCTGGTCGTTACGGAGATGGTGTAGCAGGCTGGTCGTTACGGAGATGGTGTAGCAGGCTGGTCGTTACGGAGATGGTGTAGCAGGCTGGTCGTTACGGAGAAACATTAAAATATAGAAACATAGACAATAGGTACAGGAATAGGCCATTCGGCCCTTCGAGCCTGCACTGCCATTCAATATGATCATGGCTGATCATCCAACTCAGTATCCCGTACCTGCCTTCTCTCCATACCCCCTGATCCCTTTAGCCACAAGGGCCACATCTAACTCCCTCTTAAATATAGCCAATGAACTGGCCTCCACTACCCTCTGTGGCAGAGAGTTCCAGAGATTCACCACTCTCTGTGTGAAAAATGTTTTTCTCATCTCGGTCCTAAAAGACTTCCCCCCCTTATCCTTAAACTGTGACCCCTTGTTCTGGACTTCCCCAACATCGGGAATAATCTTCCTGCATCTAGCCTGTCCAACCCCTTAAGAATTTTGTACGTTTCTATAAGATCCCCCCTCAATCTTCTAAGTTCTAGCGAGTACAAGCCGAGTCTATCCAGTCTTTCTTCATATGAAAGTCCTGACATCCCAGGAATTAGTCTGGTGAACCTTCTCTGCACTCCCTCTATGGCAAGAATGTCTTTCCTCAGATTATGGGACCAAAACTGGACGCAATACTCCAGGTGTGGTCTCACCAAGACCCTGTACAACTGTAGTAGAACCTCCCTGCTCCTATACTCAAATCCTTTTGCTATGAATGCTAACATACCATTCGCTTTCTTCACTGCCTGCTGCACCTGCATGCCTACTTTCAATGACTGGTGTACCATGACACCCAGGTCTCGTTGCATCTCCCCTTTCCTAATCGGCCACCATTAAGATAATAGTCTACTTTCCTGTTTTTGCCACCAAAGAAAAAGGACAGCACAGAATTGAGGTTCTGCAGAGATCCTAGACCCCTCAACAAAGACCTGAAAAGGGAGATCCACAGACTACCAGTCATAGAGGACATGCTCCCTGAGCTGTCCAAGGCGAAGATTTTCTCCAAATTCGATCTGAAGTCAGGATATCTCCACTGCGAACTAGATGAGGAGAGCAGTTTCCTAACAACCATGAACACCCCCTTTGGGAGATATCGCTGGAAGAGGTTGCCAAATTGGACTGAAAGTAAGTACAGAGTTCTTCCAGACGAAGCTGCAACAAGCCCTAGAAGGATTAGAGGGAGTGGAATGTGTTGCCGATGACATCATCCTATTCGGAGTAGGGGACACCAGAGAAGATGCAGAAAGGAATCACGATGCAAGACTGCAAGATCTTCTTCAGCGATGCAGAGACAGAGGCATCAAGCTGAACCGGAAGAAGTCGGTAGTGAAAACTACGTGTATCACATTTCTAGGACATATAATTACAGATTGTGGCCTGAAACCGGATCCGAAGAAGATCCAGGCTATCCTAGAGATGCCCAACCCAACCAATCCAACAGAAATCTAAAGATTACAAGGCCGTGGAAACTACTTGGCAAGATTCCTGCCAATGTTGTCAGACACATTCCAGCCTTTGAGGAGATTGACCCACAAGGAAGCAGAGTGGGAATGGTCATCAGAACATGACACGGCAATGTCAAAGATCAAGGAGCTGTTGACAACGGCACCTATCCTGGCGTACTACACACCAGCTGAACAGCTGACCATACAATGTGATGCAAGTAAGGCAGGTCTGGGTGCAACACTTATGCAGAAGGGACAACCACTGTCCTATGTGAGTCGAGCATTGACACCAACCGAGCAGAGATATGCTCAGATTGAGAAGGAGGCACTAGCAATAGTGTTTGCCCTCGAGCGCTTCCATCAGTACACCTATGGACAGAGAGTGATCATTGAGGGTGACCACAAGCCATTGGAAGTCATCGTCAAAAAGCCTCTGCATAGAGCACCAAGACGTCTCCAGTGCATGATGATGAGGATGCTACACTACGACATCGAGATCAAGTGGGTAAAGGGAAAAGACATGCATCTAGCAGATATGCTCTCCCGAGGATACCTCCCTGACACCACAGGTTCAACCAGATTCACTGATGTCAACGTAGTTGAGTCCTTGAGCATGGGAGAGGACAAGGTCAAACGCATCCAAGCCCACACCAGTGAAGACGAAACACTACAAACAGTTAAGAGAGTAATCCAAAATGGATGGCCAGGTCACAAGGCAGAAGTTCCAGAGGCAGCACAACCGTACTTCAACGTCAGAGACGAGTTGAGTGTGCAAGACGGCCTAGTATTCAGAGGAGAGAGAGTTGTAATCCCTGTCACTCTACGTAGAGATATGAAGGAGACACTCCACCCCTCTCACCTGGGAGTAGAAGGAACCCTCAGACGTGCTGGAGAATGCATTTTCTGGCCCGGAATGAACTCTGATGTGAAGCAGTTCATTTCAAACTGTGAAGCCTGCAGGACGTACGAACAACAGAATCAGAAAGAAACTCTGATGCCCCATCACCTCCCAGATCGACCATGCGAGAAAGTGGTTACTGATCTGTTCAAACTTGAGGGAAAGCACTATTTAATCACAGTGGACTATCTATCTAATTTACATAGATACATAGATACATAGAAAATAGGTGCAGGAGTAGGCCATTCAGCCCTTCGAGCCTGCACCGCCATTCAATATGATCATGGCTGATCATCCAACTCAGTATCCTGTACCTGCCTTCTCTCCATACCCCCTGATCCCTTTAGCCACAAGGGCCACATCTAACTCCCTCTTAAATATAGCCAATGAACTGGCCTCAACTACCCTCTGTGGCAGAGAGTTCCAGAGATTCACCACTCTCTGTGTGAAAAAGTTTTTCCTCATCTCGGTCTTAAAGGATTTCCCCCTTATCCTTAAGCTGTGACCCCTTGTCCTGGACTTCCCCAACATCGGGAACAATCTTCCTGCATCTAGCCTGTCCAACCCCATAAGAATTTTGTACGTTTCTATAAGATCCCCTCTCAATCTCCTAAATTCTAGCGAGTATAAGCCAAGTCTATCCAGTCTTTCTTCATATGAAAGTCCTGACATCCCAGGAATCAGTCTGGTGAACCTTCTCTGCACTCCCTCTATGGCTATAATGTCCTTCCTCAGATTTCTGGGAGATAGACAGACTGTACGACCTGAGCAGCAGGACAATCATTGTGAAACTCAAGAGCCACTTTGCAAGATACGGAATTCCCAGCACTGTGGTAAGCGACAGCGGGACACTGTTCTCATCAGAGGAGTTTGCCAGGAAATGGGCATTTGACCACTACACCATTTCTCTAAGACATAGCCAGGCTAATGGAAAGGTGGAATCGGCAGTCAAGGCAGCTAAGCAAGTGCGGAATAAAACCACTCACTCCAAGACAGATGTTTACTTGGCGATACTGGAATTACGCAACACCACGGAGCAAGAATTGAACAGTAGTCCTGCACAAAGACTACATGGAAGGAGAACAAGGACGTCACTTCCAACGACATCTAACCTCCTCAAACCACGTGGTGCTGAGATACTCACAGAAGAGAGGACAAAGATGAAGGATTTGCAAGGAAAAAATCTACAACCGACATGCCGAGGATCTGCCAATCCTGGAAGAAGGTGATGCTGTAAGACTCAAACCCCACAAACTAGGAGACACCGGATGGCAGAGAGCAACAGTTCAGAGACGACTGGATGGGAGATCATACGAAGTCGAGACAGAGTCAGGACTTCTAATCCGACGTAACCCAGTGGATCTGAAGAAGACCGGACAACTACCCCCACACACAACTCCAGAGAAACCACCAGACGTGGAGAAGACTGGGACACCCTTTGCAACCTCAGCTGACATGGAAATGACCAACGCAGCATGCATCACTGGGAAAAGATGCAAGTCGCGAAACTCTTAACACAAAGAAATCTGAACAAAAAACAAGTGATACAAGAGAAGAACCTAGAAGTGATGCACAGGATGTACCTACTGAAAAGAAAGACACTTCTGAAAGAAACACCATCACAAAGACATGGGCAGGTAGAGCTGTCAGACCGCTGGAAAGGTACAGCGAGTATGTCACAAAGTAATGTGTTTCGCTGTGATGGACCTACCTGCTTATGAGAAGAAAGCATGTGAGCATTAGTTTATTGAACATTATGTTATTGAAATGTCACAAGTGTGACTCTGATTGAAATTGTGAAATAAGACAGAACAGTTGTATTATTCTGTTAAGTTAAACCATATTACTACGGTGTAATATTATGAAAAGCGTTTAAGTTTACTTTGTTTTGGGATCGTCGGAAATGTAATCCCAAAATGTCAAAAGGGAAAGGAAGTGACAATATCCCTGTAATTTATGCACATGAGCTGTGCTCATTCTCGCACATGCTCAGTAAATCAGTCAGTGACCTTTGACTTGGAAATAAATCATCCCTGTTTTTGATCCCAACACGAGTGTGCGTGCAGCCATCTTTCTCTGTATATTATGTGCTAGTTTACTTATTTTATAAGCAGACAGATATGAAAACAGTAACTCAGCGGGACAGGCAGCATCTCGGGAGAGAAGGAATGGGTGACGTTTCGGGTCGAGACCCTTCTTCAGACTCTACAGATTCTTCAGTCTGAAGAATCCTGCACCCACTAGGGACAATTTTTACATTTACACCAAGCCAATTAACCTACAAACCCGCACGTCTTTGGAGTGTGGGAGGAAACCGAAGATCTCGGAGAAAACCCACGCAGGTCACGGGGAGAACGTGCAAACTCCGTACAGAGAGCACCCGTAGTCGGGATGGAACCCGGGTCTCCGGTGCTGCATTCGCTGTAAGGCAGCAACTCTACTGCTGCGCCACCGTGACCGCTTCTATAACTTCCTCTGGCAGTTCGTTCCAAATACAGACTTCACTCGGAGTGAAAATGTTGCTCCTGAGGTCCCTCTTAAATCTCTCTCATCTGCCTGTGCCCTCTAGTTTTAGAATCCTCTACTCTGGGGACAAAGACTGTGGACGTTCACTTTATCCACGCCCCTCATGGTCACCTCAATATCACCCCTCAGCCTCCTTTGCTCCACAGAAAAAAAACCCAGCCTATCCAACCTCTCCTGAGTAGCTCAATAGACAACAGGTGCAGAAGTAGGCCATTCGGCCCATCGAGCCAGCACCGCCATTCAATGTGATCATGGCAGAACATCCCCGTTCCTGCCTTCTTCCCATATCCCCTGACTCCGCTATCTTTAAGAGCCCCATCTAACTCTCTCTTGAAAGTATCCAGAGAACCAGCCTCCACCGCCCTCTGGGGTAGAGAATTCCACAGACTCACAACCCTCCGTGTGAAAAATGTACGGGATGTCCCAGCTAATACGGGATAGTCGGCAACCTATTGCCGAGGCAGCGTAAGATACAAATGGGATCAATAGAAGAGGGGGGGGGGGGTTGTGTGATGGGCTGGGCTGTGTCCACAATTTGCTGCCATTTCTACCAGTCCTGGATGGAGCCGTTCTCAAACCAAGCAGTGCTCCATGCCTCTACAAGTCCACAACTCTCTGCTTCGATGGCTCTATGACCCCATCACCCCCATGACTTAATTGTTAGATCACAATTTTGTGTCTATCTTTGGTGTCAAGGAGTTTCTGACATCCTATTTTTATTGCACAAAATACAAAGGATCAGCCTCGTGGTCATTCTCCGTTGGAAAATATGGGAAGTGACAGCGCATAAAAATCCCAATCACGCCAGCTGACAATGAGGGCAACACTTGGTTTAGAAATCATAACCAGAGCAATAGTTAGTTCATGAACCCTGGACTCTACCAGTTTCAGTTCAAGAAGGAACTGCAGATGCTGGAAAAATCGAGGGTAGACAAAAATGCTGGAGAAACTCAGCGGTTGAGGCAGTGGAATTCTCTGCCTCAGAGGGCGGTGGAGGCAGGTTCTCTGGATGCTTTCAAGAGAGAGCTAGATAGGGCTCTTAAAAATAGCGGAGTCAGGGGATATGGGGAGAAGGCAGGAACGGGGTACTGATTGTGGATGATCAGCCATGATCACATTGAATGGCGGTGCTGGCTAGAAGGGCCGAATGGCCTACTCCTGGGTCTATTGTCTATTGTCTATCGTCTATTGTCTATTGTCTATTGTCTATTGTCTATTGTCTATTCAGGCAGCATCTACGGAGCGAAGGAATAGGTGACGTTTCGGGTCGAGACCCTTCTTTGAGACCCTTTATCTACCTTCCAGTTTCAGTTCAGTTCAGTTTAGTTTATTGTCACGTGTACCGAGGTACAGTGAAAAGCTTTTGTTGCGCGCTATCCAGTCAGCGGAAAGATAATACATGATTACAATCGAGCCATTTACAGTGTACAGATACATGAAGGTAGACAAAAGTGCTGGAGAAACTCAGCGGGTGCAGCAGCATCTATGGAGCGAAGGAAATAGGCAACGTTTCGGCCTGAAACTTTGCCTATTTCCTTCGCTCCATAGATGCTGCTGCACCCACTGAGTTTCTCCAGCACTTTTGTCTACCTTCGATTTTCAAGCATCTGCAGTTCCTTCTTAAAGTACAGATACATGATGTGGGAATAGCGTTTAGTGCAAGGTAAAGCCAGCAGAGTCCGAACAAAGATCTTTCCTGTGCCTTTTCCCAGTTGTAAGAGTTTTGAACCCGGAATATTAACTTTGCATTTCTTTCCACAGAGGCCGCTGGACCTACTGAGTGTTTCCGGCACTTTCTGCCTTTGTTTCAGATATGCAGCAATTGGAAGTGTTTGAGTTTTATGTGATTCCTGTACATTGACTGACTTTAGACCCGACTTGTTCAGTGCAGAGCGTGACGCAGCTGCACCAAGAGGTGCACAACTTCTCCTTTCTGTCGCCCCGTCAAAATAAAATGCAACGTGTGTTAATATCCAGTTTATTGTTGTGCGTTAACTGCCGTCAGAGGGTGGGGGGGATCCGTGTGATTCATTGCTGCAGAAGTGGCTCGGAAAGGGTGGCACAGTGGCGCAGCGGTAGAGTTGCTGCCTCGCAGCGCCAGAGACCCGGGTTCCATCCTGACTACGGGTGCTGTCTGTACGGAGTTTGTACATTCTCCCCGTGACCTGCGTGGTTTTTCTCCGAGATCTTCGGTTTCCACCCACACTCCAAAGACGTGCAGATTTGCAGGCTAATTGGCTTTGGTAAATTGTCCCTAGTGTATGGGATAGAACCAGTATGAATGGGTGATCGATAGACAGTGCGGGTGTGATGGGCCGAAGGGCCTGTTTCCATCTCTAAACTAAACTAAACCACAAATAGCTGAACCATTGTATCAGCAACGCAGATTGGTCTAGAGAATGGTCCTGAGTTACTATCTGCTTCATTGAAGACCCACGGGCTATCTATAATCGGACTTTATCTTGCATTAAATGTTATTCGTCTTGTCTTTCCGCTGACTGGTTAGCACGCAACAAAAGCTATTTTAGGAAGGAGATGAGGAGGAACTTCTTTAGTCAGAGGGTGGCCAATCTGTGGAATTCATTGCCACAGAAGGCTGTGGAGGCCAAGTCAGTGGATATTTTCTTAAGGCAGAGATAGATAGATTCTTCATTAGTACAGGTGTCAGATTTTATGGGGAGAAGGCAGGAGAATGGGGTTAGGAGGGAGAGATAGATCAGCCATGATTGAATGGCGGAGTGGACTTGATGGGCCGAATGGCCTAATTCTGCTCCTCTCCCTTATGAGCTTATGACTTGTGAACAAAAGTTTTTCGCTGTACCTTGGTACACCTGACAACAAACGAACCAAACGCTGCTCATTTTATGAAGTAACCTTGTGGTTACTGAATGCAGATCATTGAAGGGTATCAGTGTGCTCGTGAGGAAAAAATAAACAAACATGAAAGGAAGATTATGGTGAAATAACCTCTTCTTTCAAGAAAAGGTTAAAAACATCATGCTTAACGTCTCTAAATTTACCAGAGGCTCAGAGATGGTAGACGGTCAGAATATTGTCCCCAGGTTGGAAATGTCAAAGACTAGAGGGGCAGAGTCAAGAGTCAAGAGAGTTTAATTGTCAGGTGTCCCAGATAGAACAATGACATTCTTACTTGCTGCAGCACAACAGAATATACAAACTTAGTATGACATGACAAACGAGAGACTGAAGAAGGGTCTCGACACAAAACGTCACCTATTCCTTCACTCCATAGATGCTGCCTCACCCGCTGAGTTACAACAGACAATAGACAGTAGGTGCAGGAGTAGGCCATTCAGCCTTTCGAGCCAGCACCGCCATTCAATGTGATCATGGCTGATCATCCCCAATCAATACCCCGTTCCTGCCTTCTCCCCATATCCCCTGACTCCGCTATTTTTAAGAGCCCCATCTAGCTCTCTCTTGAAATCGTCCAGAGAACCGGCCTCCACCGGCCTCTGAGGCAGAGAATTCCACAGACTCACCACTCTCTGTGTGGAAAAAGTTTTTCCTCATCTCCGTTTTAAATGGTTTACCCTTTATTCTTAAACTGTGGCCCCTGGTTCTGGACTCCCCCAACATCGGGAACATGTTTCCTGCCTCTAGCGTGTCCAAACCCTTAACAATCTTATATGTTTCAATGAGATCCCCTCTCACCCTTCTAAACTCCAGAGTGTACAAGCCCAGCCGCTCCATTCTCTCAGCATATGACAGTCCCGCCATCCCGGGAATTAACCTTGTAAACCTACGCTGCACTCCCTCAATAGCAAGAATGTCCTTCCTCAAATTAGGGGACCAAAACTGCACACAATACTCCAGGTGTGGTCTCACTAGGGCCCTGTACAACTGCAGAAGGACCTCTTTGCTCCTATACTCGACTCCTCTTGTTATAAAGGTCAACATGCCATTCGCTGGTGTGGCTCTTTGATGATTAAGGTGAGAGGGGTAAAGTTTAAAGAGGGTGGTGGGTGCCTGGAACGCGCTGCCAGGGGTGGTGGTGGAGGCAGATACGATAGTGGTGTTTAAGAGGCTTTTAGACAGGCACATGGATATGCAGGGAATGGAGGGATACGGATCACGTGCAGGCAGAGGGGATTTATTTCAAGAGGGCTTGTATACAAAAACAGGGATGTAATGCTGAGGCTCTATAAGGCGCTGGTCAGGCCCCATTTGGAATACTTTGAGCAATTTTGAGCACCATATCTGAGGAAAGATGTGCTGGCTCTGGAGAGGGTCCAGAGGAGGTTTACAAGAATGATCCCAGGAATGAGCGGGTTAACCTATGATGAGCGTTTGTCGGCGCTGGGCCTGTACTCGCTGGAGTTTAGAAGAATGAGCCGGGACCTCATTGAAACGTACAAAATAGTGAAAGGCTTGGATAGAGTGAATGTGGAGAGGATGTTTCCACTAGTGGGAGAGACTAAAACTAGAGGTCATATCCTCAGAATTAAAGGACGTTATTTTAGGAAGGAGATGAGGAGGAATTTCTTTAGTCAGAGGGTGGTGAATCTGTGGGATTCTTTGCCACAGAAGGCCGTGGAGGCCAAGTCAATGGATATATTTAAGGCAGAGATAGATAGATTCTTGATCAGTACGGGTGTCAGAGGTTATGGGGAGAAGGCAGGAGAATGTGGTTAGGAGGGAGAGATAGATCAGCCATGATTGAATGGCGGAGTAGACTTGATGGGCCGAATGGCACAATTCTAATATCACGGACATTGTGGGCCGAAGGGCCTGCGTTGCATGGTTCTATGTTCTATTTTCTAAATGTAGTTTCACTGGTGAGGCATTCTGTCAGTTCATAACATGTCCCAGAACACCAACTGTGTGAAGAAGTCTGAAGAAGGGCCACGACCCGAAACGTCACCCATTCCTTCTCTCCAGAGATGCTGCCTGTCCCGCTGAGTTACTCCAGCATTGTGTGTCTATCTTGGGTTTAAACCAGCGTCTGCAGTTGCTTCCTGCACCAACCTCAATTCGCTGGTTTGAAAACGGAGCCACTGTTACGGGAGGTAAACATATTAGTGTCTGGGTGGAAAACCGATTCTCAGAAGCAGGAAAGAGAGAGCTTTTTATAGTATAGGAAGGAACTGCAGATGCTGGTTTACTCCAAAGATAAAAAGAAAGAGAAAAGATTCTGACCTTCTTATTAGATGTTACTAGATTTACCACTTATACATCTAATGTAACTTTCCACCTGCACTAACAATCACTCTGGCATTTTCCCCTTCGCTCCAGCTTGGCGATGTTCTCAAGAGAGAGTTAGATTTAACTCTTAGGGGTAACGGAATCAGGGGATATGGGGAGAAGGCAGGAACGGGGTACTGATTCTGGATGATCAGCCATGATCACATTGAATGGCGGTGCTGGCTCGAAGGGCTGAATGGTCTACTACTGCACCTATTTTCTATGTTTCTATGTTTCTACCTATTGTACTTGTGTTTGGCTGGATTGTACTCATACAGCAAGAAACAGGCCATTCGGCCCAACTTCTCAATGCATCCAAGATGCCCCATCTACATCCCATGCCCTAAGATGCCCCAATGTTCTATAGACTCAGGATCAGTTCCTGTGGATTGGAGGGTAGCTAATATTATCCCACTTTTTAAGAAAGGCGGGAGAGAGAAAACAGGGAATTATAGATCAGTTAGCCTGACATCGGTGGTGGGGAAGATGCTGGAGTCAATTATAAAAGATGAGATAGCCGAACATTTGGATAGCAGTAACAGGATCGGTCCGAGTCGGCATGGATTTACGAAGGGGAAATCATGCTTGACTAATCTTCTGGGATTTTTTGAAGATGTAACTAGGAAAATGGACAAGGGAGAGCCAGTGAATGTAGTGTACCTGGACTTTCAGAAAGCATTTGATAAGGTCCCACATAGGCGATTAGTGGGCAAAATTAGAGCACATGGTATTGGGGGTAGAGTGCTGACATGGATAGAGAAGTGGTTGGCAGACAGGAAACAAAGAGTAGGGATTAACGGGTCCCTTTCAGAATGGCAGGCAGTGACTAGTGGGGTACCGCAAGGCTCGGTGCTGGGACCGCAGCTATTTACAATATACATCAGTGATTTGGATGAAGGGATTCAAAGTAACATTAGCAAATTTGCAGATGACACAAAGCTGGGTGGCAGTGTGAACAGTGAGGAGGATGCTATGAGAATGCAGGTGACTTGGACAGGTTGGGGGAGTGGGCAGATGCATGGCAGATGAAGTTTAATGCGGATAAATGTGAGGTTATCCACTTTGGTAGCAAAAACAGGAAGGCTGATGACTATCTAAATGGCGTCGTTGGGAAAAGGGGAAGTACAACGGGATCTGGGGGTCCTTGAACATCAGTCTATGAAAGTAAGCATGCAGGTACAGCAGGCAGTGAAGAAAGCGAATGGCATGTTGGCCTTCATAACAAGAGGAACCGAATATAGGAGCAAAGAGGTCCTTCTGCAGTTGTACAGAGCCCCAGTGAGACCACACCTGGAGTATTGTGTGCAGTTTTGGTCCCCTAATTTGTGGAAGGACATTCTTGCTATTGAGGGAGTGCAGCGTAGGTTTACAAGGTTAATTCCCAGGATGGTGGGACTGTCATCTGCTGAGAGAATGGAGCAGCTGGGCTTGTACACTCTGGAGATTTGAATGATGAGAGGGGATCTTATTGAAACATATAAGATTGTTAAGGGCTTGGACACGCTAGAGGCAGGAAACATGTTCCCGATGTTGGGGGAGTCCAGAACCAGGGCCACAGTTTAAGAATAAGGAGTAAGCCATTTAGAACGGAGACGAGGAAACACTTCTTCACACAGAGTTGTGAGTTTGTGGAATTATCTGCCTCAGAGGGCATGGGTTTTCTCCGGGTGCTCTGGTTTCCTCCCCACACTCCAAAGAAGCACAGGTTTGTAGATTAATTGGCTTGGTAAAATTGTTAAATTGCCCCAAGTGTTAGTGTGCGGGGATCGGCTGGTCGGCACAGACTCGGTGGGCCGAAGAGCCT
>JAXLNO010000370.1:0-36098 GCA_038087875.1 Malacoraja senta | reverse complement strand
TTTTTCACACCAGTGTGGTGGTGTTATGGAACAATATGCCAGAGGAGGTAGTTGAGCCAAGGACCATCCCAAAGTTTTAGAAACAGTTAGAGAGGTACATGGATAAGACAGGTTTGGAAGGACATGGGCCAAACACAGGCAGGTGGGACAAGTGTAGAAGCATAGAAAATAGGTGCAGGAGTAGGCCATTCGGCCCTTCGAGCCTGCACCACCATTCAATATGATCATGGCTGATCATCCAACTCAGTATCCTGTACTTGCCTTCTATCCATACCCCCTGATCCCTTTAGCCACAAGGGCCACATCTAACTCCCTCTTAAATATAGCCAATAAACTGACCTCAACTACCTTCTGTGGCAGAGAATTCCACAGATTCACCTCTCTCTGTGTGAAAAATGATTTTCTCATCTCGGTCCTAAAAGACTTCCCCCTTATCCTTAAACTGTGACCCCTTGTTCTGGACTTCCCCAACATCGGAAACAATCTTCCTGCATCTAGCCTGTCCAACCCCTTAAGAATCTTGTAAGTTTCTATAAGATCCCCCTCAATCTTCTAAATTCTAGTGAGTACAAGCCGAGTCTACCCAGTCTTTCTTCATATGAAAGTCCTGCCATCCCAGGAATCAGTCTGGTGAACCTTCTCTGTACTCCCTCTATGGCAAGAATGTCTTTCCTCAGATTTGGTGACCAAAACTGTACGCAAACTGTGTGGCCTCACCAAGACCCTGTACAACTGCAGTAGAACCTCCCTGCTCTTATACTCAAATCCTTTTGCTATGAATGCCAACATACCATTCGCTTTCTTCACTGTCTGCTGCACCTGCATGCCTACTTTCAATGACTGGTGTACCGTGACACCCAGATCTCGTTGCATCTCCCCTTTTCCTAATTGGCCACGTAGCTGGGACATGTTGACCGGTGTGGGAAGTTGGGTCGAATGGCCTGTTTCCACACTGTATCACTCTATGACTCTCGATGACTCTATGACAGTACGGCACGATATTTGTGCTGCACATGATGCCAAGTTAAACTGATCTGTGGATCTGATCCACAATTGTGAATCTGTGGAATTTCTGCCTCAGATGGCAGTGGAGGCCAATTCTCTGGATGCTTTCAAGAGAGAGTTAGATAGAGCTCTTAAAGATAGCGGAGTCATGGGATATGGGGAGAAGGCACGAACAGGGTACTGATTGTGGATGATCAGCCATAATCACAGTGAATGACGGTGCTGGCTCGAAGGACCGAATGGCCTACTCCTGCACCTATTGTCTATTGTCCATTATCTATTGATCTCATCTGCCTGTAATGATCCATATCCCTCCATTCCCTGCATATCCATGTGCCTTTCTAAAAGCCCCTTAAATGCCCCTATCGTATCTGCCTCCACCACCACCCCTGGCAATGTGTTCCAGCCACCCACCACCAAGTGTAATAAAAACTTGCTCTACACATCTCCATTAAACTTCTACTTTATTTGGTTTTAAAACATTCTCGTTTGTCGCTGTATTGTACTCATTCACATGTGCGTACAATTGGGCAGTGCTATTCAATGTTCCGAGAGGAACAAGGATTGGGGTCACTTTCCATCTTATCCCAGTCTCTGTAAAGTAACGGCAGTGTATTTTGAAAATAATGATGGCTTTTGCCAACTGAAGTATACTAGTCCTAAGGTGAACTCTTCCCAGTGTGGGATGTTCTACTGCAAGGGAATGTCCTTGCTCCTTGAATACCTCAATTACTGAGCACCGAAATTGTTCAACGTTATTATACTACCCGCTGTTATGATAGATTGAAACAGGCCCTTCGGCCCACCAAGTTCATGCTAACCGTTGATCATCTGTTCGCACTAGTTCTATGTTATCCCACTTTCGCATCCACTCCCTACACACCAGGGGATTTTTTATAGAGGCCAATTAACCTACAAACCTGCACATCTTTACCGATGTGGGAGGAAACCAGAACACCAGAACGAAAGCTGGGAGAGAGGAGAGGCAGGACAAAGCATGGCAGTGAATAGGTTGACACAGGTGAGGAGCGTTTTTGAAAGGCAGACAGTTGGACAGAGATGAAAAGCGAGAAGGTGTGAGACAAAAGGATTGAAGAGTTGTGAATTGTGAAGCTAGAGGAAGGAATGTAGGTGAAAAGGGAGGGGGAGGGGAGAAATAGGTGCAAGTTCAGGTGGGGCACAGGGGAAGGGGGTGAAAGGGAGGGGATGTAGGGAGAAGGGGGAGGGGGAGGGTTACATCATTGATTTCAGACAACTACATGAATCAGTCTGAAGAAGAGACCCACCCTGAAACGTGACCTATCCATGTTCTTCTGAGTTATTGCCTGACCCGCTGAGTTACTCCAGCACTTTGTGCCTTCGTCCATGTAATATTGCAGCCTTAAAGAGGAACGATCATAATAGTACAAAAGTGAGGGAAAAGTAAAGGGTTTTGTATTGGAACTCAGACAGGTAGAAACTTCCCATGTTGAGTCACAGAGCTTGCTTGCATTTCCTTCTGGGAATTTCCTCACTTGATCTCGAATCTATTAAGTCACGCAGTTGTGTAAAACCTTTCTGCCCATTTCCCATTTTAACCCACCCCACTTTTTAAAACATTGAAAACACCATCAAAGGACTTTTTTTTAAATGATTTTTAAATACCTAACATTTTTTGTGCCCGGCGCATTCTCTAAGGTTTTGATTAAAAGTTCTTCATATGAAAAAATAGTAGTGGCGTTCACCAAAGTGCTCTCCAAGCAAACTAATCTGAAGCAAACTCCGCAGGCAATTCTGATATATAGAATTAGCTTTTTCTGACAAATTAATTGTACTGTAAATCTAGGGCAGGTCCTGTTCCTTACCTCAGAGTGGCACAGTGGTACAGTGGGTAGAGTTGCTGCCTCACAGTGCCAGGGTCCTGGGTTCGATCCCGACCTTAGGTACCGAAGGTCCGAAGGTAAAGTTACCTTTAGTCCGAAGGTAGACAAAAATGCTGGAGAAACTCAGTGGGTGAGGTCAGCATCTATGGAGAGGTGACATTTCGGGTCGAGTCCCTTCTCCAGACACTTCTTCAGACAGTTTCTCCACATTTTTATCTTCCTTCGATTTTTCCAGCGTCAATAGTTCTTTCTTAAACTCTTAGATATTGTCCGTGTGGAGTTTGTATGTTCTTCCTGTGACTGCTTGAGTTTCCTCAGGGTGCTCTTTTTTTTTTTTACCAAAGCCAATTAACCTACAAATCTGTACGTCTTTAGAAGTGTGTGAGGAAACCGGAGCAACTGGAGAAAACCCGCACGGTCACAGGCGGAACGTGCAAACTCCACATAGACAGCATCAGGGATCAGGATGTAGACCAGGTCTCTGGTGCTGTGAGGAGCTCTACCCGCTGCGCCACAGTGCCACCCTTGACTTTTGACTTGAATTAATTGTAATTTTCATCATGATGTAAGAGATATTATTTTTTTACAATGGTCTTCAAAAATCCAAATGTTTTTAACATCCTTTTCCCTTCCCTGCCTTTTAGTTAAGTGTTGATAGAATCGATAAAAACCCAACAATGGCCCTGAACTTATATGCATCTGAAAGGAGAGAATGGGACCATCAAGGCTACCAATTGCATTCTTCACACTGACAGGGCGGCACAGTGGCACACCTGTGGAGTTGCTACATTACAGTACCAGAGACCCGGGTACGATCAACATTATGGGTGAAGATAGACACAAAATGCTGAAGTAACTCAGCGGGACTGGCAGCATCTACGAATAGAAGGAATGGGTGACGTTTCGGGTCGAGAAGAAGGGCCTTAACCTGAAATGTTACCCATTACTTCTCTCCAGACATGCTGCCTGTCCTGCTGAGTTACTCCAGTAACTGAGCCATTGTTGACCATGGGATTGCCTACCAAAGTTAAACTCAATAATAGCTCTGTCGAGACATCGCGGTGCATCAGTCTCAAGGATTGTTCTTGGGAACAGTGGGCTTCTCTGAATGCTGACACTGACAAAGTACGAATGTAAACAAAACACAAACAATTCCCCCACTCCAATCTCACCCACAAAGCACAATTTCACCTTTCACTTGCGAAAGTGAAATTCTCTGGATACTATCAAGAGAGAGCTAGATAGGGCTCTTAAAGATAGCGGAGTCAGGGGATATGGGGAGAAGGCAGGAACGGTGTACTGATTGGGGATGATCAGCCATGATCACATTGAATGGCGGTGCTGGCTCGAAGGGCCGAATGGCCTACTTCTGCACCTATTGTCTAAGTGCCTATAAGATCACTGGCTGACCCACAGTGGAAAGGTAAGAATGATTTCCAGAACACTTGGCATTTGGGTGATGAGATTAATTAGTTAGAAAAGTTCCCATACTTAACTCTCATAAATTATTACCTGTTCGATTTTAGTTTAGAATTGAGTTTAGTTTAAAGATACAGCATGGAAACAGGCCCCTTCGGCCCACCGAGTCCCACGCCGACCAGCGATCCCCGTACACTAGTTCTATCGTACCCAATAAGGACAATTTATAGAAGCCAATTAACTTCCAAACCTGCACATCATTGGGAAGTTGCCGTCCCTCCCACATCCCAAAGACGTGCAGGTTTGTAGGTTACTTGGTCTCTGTAAATTGTCCCTAGTATGTAGGGAGCGGATGGGATGCAAGCAGAAGCCTCCACGTGGCGCATCCCTTGCAAAGCTGACGACAGAAACTGTACCACAGTGACTGACTGAAGTAGCCAATTCTGCAACCACCGACCGTCAACAGTCACTGACTGACCAGAAAGACGTGATATAGAAGATGGCCGGACATGAGGAAGAAGGGAGCGGATGAGAAAGTGGGTCAACATAGAACTAGTGTGTACGGGTGATGGAATGGCAGGCATACCATATGCCTTCTTTACACCTCTTTCTACTTATGTTGCCAGTTTCAAGGAGTTAGGATACAATGGACATTCAATGCTGTTAAGGACTCGGTGGGCCGAAGGGCCTGTTTCCATGCTGTATCTCTAAAACTAAACACAGAGGATTTGGCCAATTTTTGATTTTGAATGATGAAACTAAATTATTGTTATGGTCGAATCTATACTCAAGTTTGATTGATTATCCATTCTGTAATATGAATCCTAGCAAGCCCTACTTTGCTTAATGCTGTGTTGCTGCCTGAATCTCATTGTTTTGCTCCGAGGTGGAATTATTGGGGACGCTAAAATAGTTCAACTTTTCTCCGTTTTTGGTAACAGTCGTCGGGAGACTGCTTTGTCAACCTTAACCTGGTGCATTGTAGACTCAGGGAGGAGTAGAGGAACATTGCGTTCTGTAAGGTATTTGATATTTCATCTGATATTCAACCAATAACCTTGAAGCAATAAGAACAGTTTTATTCCTTTTTTTACAGACCAGTTGACAGCAGTTGTGCGCTAGTACATTCCATTGGCGATCAAATCCAAGATGTTCGCTGACTACCTCGTTAACAAACCCAAACTGTAAAAGTGTCCAGCAATCACATCATACAACATGGAGCAGTGCAGCACAGGAACGGGCCCTTCGGCCCACAATGTTAAAGTTAAACTTATTGCCTCTGCCAGCACTTGATCTATATCCTTACATTTCCTGCATATCCATGTGCCTATCTAAAAGCCTCTAAAATACCCATACCATATCTGCCTCCATGTGCCTATCCAAAAGTCTCTTAAATGCTACTATTGTGTCTACCTGGTGGAGGAGGAGCCATGTTGGGGAACGGCTGCTAAGCAGCAGCCGTTCGTTTAATTCACTTTTTAAAAATAGTTTCAGTGTCTCGTCCGTTGGAGTAATCTACTTTTTGAATGTAGGGTGAATGTGGGTAACTATATTCTAGGTCCCTACCTGGTCGGTGAGGCAGCTTTTTCTCCGGGCTGCCCCGTCGACCCGTCCTCGTGACCTACCAGCGGGCATGGAGCGCCGTTTCCTGACGGGGACCGCCCAGCACCTCGGCTTCGGTAGCGGCACAACGCTGGAGCGCTATCGCGGAGCGGAGCGGGCGATGCCTTGCCTGGGTCGCCGCGCTGGATCGACGCGCTGGAGTTCCGGTGAGCTGTGACCGCCGAGCTTAACACCGAGCCGGCTGCGGGTCTGCGGAGCGGAGCGGGCGGCGCCGACTTTAACATCGGGAGCCTGGGAGCTCCAAACCGGCGCGGCCTTGTCGGCTTCGGAAGCCGCGGCCTCCGGTAAGGAATGCGGCCGTTCCAGGTGGCCCAGCCGCTGAAAGGACTCTCCCGACGCCGGGGCAACAGCACCCGGTGAGAACGGCCAGGAACATCGGGCCTCCATAGAGGCAATAGCGGAGGCCTCAATAGGCCTGACTTTGGGGAGAACAGGGGTTGGGGACTGGACATTGTGCCTTCCCCCACAGTGGTAACCATTGTGGGTGGATGATTTTTGTGTGTACAGTCTATGTTAGTCTGTGTCCAAGATGGCGGTCGGAAGCGAGAGTGGACGCTGGCACGGTTTAGCTGCCGCTGCTCTCTCTTCACATTGTGTTCCTGAAATTTTTTGTTTTGTTTTTTGGATCGAATTTCTGTCTTTAATTTGTGTATTGGTGATGTCTTTATAACTTATTTTACTCTGATTATATGTTTCTTTGTTAAATTTTGTAAGATGTCCTTGAGACTTTTGTATAGGCGCCCATAAATAAAATTTATCATTATTATTATTACCTCCATCACCACCCCTAGCAGCTCGATCCAGGCACTCACCACCCTCTGTGTAGGAACATTTGTCCTGCACATTTCCTTTAAACTTTGTACCTCTCACCTTAAAGTTATGCCCTGTAGTCTTTTTGACATTTCCACCTTGGGAAAAAGGATTTGACTGTCTATCCCATCTTTACATCAGGTCTCGCTTCAATCTGGCGTTCTGGAGAAATCAATCCAAGTTTGCCAGCCTCTACTCGTAGCTACTGCCCTGTAATCCAGGTGACATCCCAGTGAACCTATTCTGCATCACTGCAAAGCTTGCATATCTTTCCTGTATTAGGGCAACCGGAATTGCACACAATACTCCAAATGTGGCCAAAACAAGGCCCTATAAAGCTGCAACATGACTGCCTGACTCTTACAGTATACTGAATGCCAGGACCAATGAAGGCAGGCACCAAATGCCTTCTTTCCCACTGTTTCCACGTGTTACCACTTTCAAGGAGTTATAGACTTGGGCAAGATAACCTCTGTACATCAATGCTATTACGTCTCTTACCATGAACCCTATATTTCCCCTTATATTCAACCTCCCAAAGTGCAACACCTGATACGTTCTCGGACTGAACTACATCAGCCATTTCTCCGCCCATTGATATCCCACTGTATGCTTTGACCGTCTTTCTCTAACAATATTGATGTCGGCTGCAAAATTACTAACCAACCCATCCACACCCACAAGTCATTTTTATGCATTTATAACAAATAACAGAGGTCCCGGCAAAGATCCCTGCAGCACTGCAGTGATTACTGCAGAACTGCACTGATCACAAACCTCCAGTCAGAATGGGTGCCATGGTGGACGTCCCCCTTTGACCGCGTGGGTTTTCTCCGGGTGCTCCGGTTTCCTCCCACACTCCAAAGACATACCCGTTTGTAGGTTAATTGGCTTCTGTAAATTGTCCCTTTATATATAAGTGTGTGTACATATATACATACATACATACATACATACACAGACATAAAACAAGCAAACAAAAATAGTGTCAAATTACAAAACCAATGTCCCCAAGTCTATGTGGTTCAGAGCTTATTTGGAGGTTGTAGTGTATTGCCTGATGACTGCAGTGAAGAAGCTGTTCCCGAACCTGGACGTTACAGTTAACTTGCCCCGCACATTTCTTTTAAACATCGACTTAAAGATATACCCTCTACTATTTGATATTTCCAAAAGGTTCTGGCCATCTTCTGTTCTGTACGTATAAAAAGCCTTGGAATTTTCTTTAATCTAACCCGCCAAAGCGTAATTAAAAATGGTTTGAAGTGATTGGAGGTGACATTCAGTTGATTTTACCAATCAGTAAATGTTCACAGATTTCTACTATGCTCTAGATAAGTCCAGCATCTGATTACCAGACAGGGCTCAACTGATGCCTATTCCAGTAAATTGGGAATCTGCAGTTTGTAAGTGATGCAATGCACTAGACTGCCTTTATGGAGACAATGTCTGAAATTAAATTCCAGGAAATAATTAATGCATCAGTCTTTTAATTTTCATAAGGTCATAAGAGATAGGAGGAGATTTAGGTCATTCGGCCCATCAAGCCTACTCTGCCATTCAATCATCGTTGATCTATCTCTCCCTCTCAACCCCATTCTCCTGCCTTATCCCCATAACCCTTGACACCTATGCTGATCAAGAATATATCAATCTCTGCCTTAAAAATATCCATTGACTTGGCCACCACAGCATTCAGTGGCAAAGAATTCCACAGATTCACCATATATTTTGTGTAAAATAAATCTTTAATTTATACAAATCTGATCCAAAAAGATACAGGTTGCAATGAGTTCCTAGCAAGTGATGGAGGACATACTGAAGAAGGTTCCCGACCTGAAACCTTGTCTGTCCATTCCCTCCACAGTTGCTACCTGGCCTGTTGAGTTCCTCCAGTTTGCTCTCTGCTCTCACTTTGTAGAGCAATGAGCTTGTTTGTTTATTTAAACCATGATTAACACTGCGCCATGGTGGTGCAGCGGTAGAGTTGCTGCCTTAAAGCACCAGAGACCCGGGTTCTATCCTGAGTTAGTTCATTGGTTTGGTATGAACGTAAAATTGTCCCTAGTGTGTGTAGGGTAGTGTTAATGTGCGAGGATCGCTGGTTGGCGCAGACTCGGAGGGTCAAAGAGCTAGTTTCTAAACTAAACTTAAGGGCCTGTCCCACTGTACGAGGTAATTCAAGAGTTCTCCCGAGTTTCCCCTGATTCGAACTCGGAGAATTACGGTAATAGCCTTTCGAAGGTACTCGGGGCTCTCGTGGACATTTTTCACAGTGCTGAAAAAACTTCACGAGTTACCGCGTTTCCCGAGTACCTGCTGTTAGCATTACAAGCCACTACGAGACATCCACGAGCTCCGACGTAGCCGCTACGTACATTCTACGTACTTACCATGAGTTTGATTTTTTTTTAAACTCTTGAATTACCTCGTACAGTGGGACAGGCCCTTAAACTAAACTCATGGAGATACAGTAGTGCAGCAGGTAGAGCTGCTGCCTCTCAGTGCCAGAGACCCGAGTTCGATCCTGACCTCGAGTGCTGTCTGGAGTTTATGCATTTTCTCTGTAACTGCATGGGTTTCCTCCGGGTGCTCTGGTTTCCCCTCAAATCCCAAAGATGTGCGGGTTTGTAGGTTAATTGGCCCTCTGTAAATTGCCCCTAGTGTGTAGGGAGTGGATGGGAAAGGGCAATAATGTGGAACTAGTATGAATGGGTGATCGATGGTCGGCGTGGACTGGGTGGGATGAAGGGCCTGCTTCCATGCTCTATCTTTAATTCAATTCAATAAAACATTTCACATCTCCTAAATGTCTGGTTCAGTAGAAATACATGTATATTTACAGGGACTCCTAACAACTGCTGCCTCACAAAACCAAAGAACCGGGTTCACTCCTGACCTCGGGTGCTGTCTGAGCGGAGTTTGCATGTCCTCCCTGTGACCGCGTGGGTTTCCTCCAGGTTCTCTGGTTTCCTCCCACGTCCCAAAGAACTGCAGGTCGACTGGCACTCCACATTGCCCCTGGTGGAGGTGAACGGTAGAATCTGGGAGGATTTGATGAGAATGTAGGTAGAATAAAACATGGGATTAGTGTTGGATTAGGGTAAATGGGTGGATGATGGCCATCACAAACCCGTTGGGCCGAAGGGCCTGTTTCCATCTCTATGTCTCCAAGACTGTGTTCCTCTGATACACTATTAATAGCCTCCCAACACAACCATGACCCAGTTATCTCAGCCCTGCAATTTTTACTCCATTAACCAATGAACAAATCATACCACTAGATTATACAATCCCAGTACTATAATATTATTTGATAATCTTGTTTAGTGCCTTCTGAGATTTCAGATCAACCACATCAAGTATCTAGTCTGCTGGTTACATTGTCAACATTGTCCAACAGGCTTGTCAAACATGATTTTAGTTGTGCTAATACCTATCATTTTCTTTCAAAGTGCCCTGCAGTCATTAGACTTTCCTTTAGAGATACAGCACAGAAATAGGCCCTTTGGCCCACCGAGTCCACGCCAACCATCGATCACTCTGTACACTAGCACTATCCTACACCCTAGAGACAATTTACAATTTACAGAAGTCTATGAACCTACAAACATGCACGTCTTTAGAGTGTAGGAGGAAACCGGAGCACCCGGAGGAAAACAATGCAGGTTTGGCACCAATGACAACGACATTGTAGCTCAACTTTAGAGCCATAAAGAGCTCTTAAAATTGTACAACAGAGCATCAACAAGAAAGACCAAAGATAGCAGTAGCTAAAATGATCATTAGCTACTCAAACATTCATTGCTGGCTGATTTTCTTGGGCTTTTACAACCATTCTAAATATGATTTGTGCATTTTATGGTCAATTGGTACATGAAGTACTGTCTACACTATAAACTACGGGCATAGGTTAATTGCACATCACATTCATCCCACTCATTGTGAGGGCCATAAAATGTAACCCCTGTTTTTCTTACAGTAAAACTGCTGCTTTTACAGAGTGTTATTACATCTCCCTATATTAAATTATGAGAGGCTTAGGGTAGAAAGTCAGAACTTTAGGGTGGAAACGTCAAAGACAACAGGACATAGCTTTAAGGTGAGGGGGTCAAAGATAAAGGATGTGTGCAAGACAAGATTTGCATGAAGTGGGTGCTTGCAACACGTTGCCAGGGGTGATGATGGAGGCAGATATGATGGTGACACTGGCGAGGTTTTCAGATAGGCATAAGTGCTTTTTATGGTCATTTGGTACATAGACGTATGGATATGCAGGGAATGGAGGGATATAATGATAATAATGATGGATGGGATTTATATAGCGCCTTTCTAATACTCAAGGCGCTTGACATCGCATTATTCATTCACTCCTCAGTCACACTCGGTGGTGGTGAGCTACTTCTGTAGCCACAGCTGCCCTGGGGCAGACTGACAGAAGCGTGGCTGCTAATCTGCGCCTACGGCCCCTCCGACCACCACCAATCACTCACATTCACACACATTCACACGCAGGCAAAGGTGGGTGAAGTGTCTTGCCCAAGGACACAACGACAGTATGCACTCCAAGCGGGATTCGAACCGGCTACCTTCCGGTTGCCAGTCGAACACTTAGCCCATTGCGCCATCTGTCGTCCCTGTCGTGCAGGCAGAGGAGGTTAGTTTATCTTGGCATTGTGGTTCAAAGGGCCCTGTGTTGTACTGTTCTGTGTTCTGTTTATGTTCTTTGACATCCTCATCAGGGACCCACATCACCCTGGCCACACACTCATTTCACTCCTGCCAATGAGAAGAAGGTATAGGAGCCTGAAAACTGTAACATCCAGGTTCAGAAACAGCTTCTTCCCTACAACAATCAGGCTATTAAACACTACAACCTCCAAATAAGCTCTGAACTACATAGACTTGGGGGCATTGATTTTATCTATTTCTACTATTATTCTTTGT
This sequence comes from Malacoraja senta, assembly GCA_038087875.1. Lineage (NCBI taxonomy): Eukaryota > Metazoa > Chordata > Chondrichthyes > Rajiformes > Rajidae > Malacoraja > Malacoraja senta. Next base: position 24,432 of record JAXLNO010000370.1, on the reverse strand, counting down.
TTGTTTGTTTTCTGTGTGTGTATGTATGTATATATATATATATATATACATAAATATATATGTTTATGTTCGGGTGTGCGGATGCATATTTGTATATGGATATGGATATATATGTATATGGATGCATATATGTGTGTGTATGTGTGTTTTATATACAGTATATAAACTATGTGTTATATAAAATTATATTGTTTAAAGAGTATTATGTTTACATACCTGTTTTGCTGCTGCAAGTAAAAATGTAATTGTTCTATTTGGGACAAATGACAATCAAACACTCTTGACTTCCTCCATTCAAGTTAGAGCAGTAAAGTGGGCACTTTCTTCCATTAAGCATACGACTAAAACCACATTAATTGAAGCAAAAACTCACCATTTTACATGTGGCTAACCTGTAGCTCTAAGTCCGGGCACCATGCAGATTTGTCAAGTCCCAGACCTCTAGGTGCCTTTTCGTAATCTCGCTGCCTATTGTAAACATGAGGACTTCCAGCCCTATTGATATTAAAATTGACACCAACCATGCATCTTGCAGCCACTTATCAAGACATATGTTACTGCAATCTATAAGTGTCTTTAAATGCTGTTATATCGCACATTTCCTTACCGTGAATTGGATATAACTTGATTGATGAATAAGGGAACATTATCTGTGCACGTGGGTTGAATAATTTTAGAATGTGATTTCAATTGAGAGCTGAGAAAACAATTTCATAGTTACTTTGACAAGCAAGGTGGCGCAGCGCTAGAATTACTGCCTTACAGCACCAGAGACCTGGGTTTGATCCTGACTACGGGTGCTTGTCTGTACGTTCTTGCTTGTACATTCTTCCCGTGGCCAGCATGGGTTTTCTCATTGATCTTCGTTTTCCTCCCATTTGGCTTGCTATAATTGTAAATTGCCCCTAGTTTGTGTAGGATATTGTTAATGTGCGGGGATCGCTGGTTGGTGTGGACACGGTATCCTATAGTAGTTCTATCCTACGTACTGGGGACAATTTACAGAGACCAGTTAACCTACAATCCTGTACATTTTTGGCCTGTGGAATGAAACTGGAGCACCCGGAGAAAACCCACGCAGGTCACGGGGAGAATGTACAAACTCCGTACAGACAAGCACCAGTAGTCAGGATCGAACCCGGGTCTCTGGCGCTGTAAGCCAGTAGCACTACCGCTACGCCACCGTGCCGCCCATGAGAGATGACTTTTTTGTGCAGGTTTAGTGGAGGTTTTGTCCATTATAGCTCTTAGTGCAAGTTGTGTCCATTATAGCTCTTACAAATATTTAATTTGTGCAGTTATGGAGATCCAGAAATGAGGGGACGAGCAAAATATAATCAATGCTAGAATATTGTGATCATGAATTTTCTACAAAGTTGTTACATGGAAGTGTTAGAAATGAAGAGAACATGGAGAGCAAGATTGGAGGGGAGATCCAGGAGTGAGAGGAGTAGTCGTGGACTTTTGGACAGAATCGTTATTACAGGGTGGAAGTGTCAAAGACTGGAGGACATAGCTTGAAGGCTGTAGGACAAAAGTTAAGTGTAGGAAGGAACTACAGATGCTGATTTGTACCGAGGATAGACGCAAAGTTCTGGAGTAACTCAGTGGGTCAGGCAGCATCTCTGGAGAAAAAGGATGAGTGATGTTTGGGGTCCGAACGTCTGAAGAAGGGCTCTGACCCGAAAAGTCAGCCATTCTCCAGAGATGCTGCCTGACCCATCGAGTTACACCAGCACTTTGTGCCTATCTTCAGGACAAAAGTTAAAGCAAATATGCGCAGAGGATTTCATTGACACATAAGGTGATGGGTGCCTGGAACGCGCTGCCAGTGACAGTGGTGGAGGCAACTACAATAAAAGCATTTAAGAGGCTTTTTGGTAGACTTTTGGATTGCAAGAAATGGAGGGATTATGGATCACATGCAGGCAGAGAAGATTAGTTTAACTTGACGTCGCACTGACATTGTGCGTCCAAGTGCCTGTTCCTGTGCTGTACTGCTCTATGTTCTAGGGGTATTTAATGGTTGGCACAAAGTACATTTGGACCGGAAGGGTTTAGTGGGATAGTGGGCCAAATGCGGGCAGATAAGACTAGGCCAATGTGCCAACTTGGTCGGCATGGACAAGGTGGGCTGGTTCTGTGCTGAATACACTCTATGACTATACTGCTCAGTTAATAGACCACACTGTTTGATGGTGAAAAATATTTTATTTTATTGATATGGAAGTGTAAAAGCAAACATTTGAGAGCTCTGAATATAGAAACTCAAATTTCATATTTACAGTAGTGCAAAAGTGGCTGGTATAAATCCTTAAAGTAGTCCATGTTATTTTGCTTGCACTCATTCATTCTAAATACCCCATGCAGGCTTGCCCTCATTAAGGAAAACATTACAACATATCTTCATTGTGTACAAGTGAAACACATCTTTTCAAAGTAATCTCAGCTATATTGTACAATATCTTTCTTACTATGTTTTTAAAATTCCTTTTGAAGTACATAGACAGCTGCTTCTCGTTTGATTTTCCTTTTAAATCTTTATCAGTCTTCAAAGTGATAATGAGCAAACATTAAATACAAGTTTCTCAACATTTTACATTAACTAAGACGATAAAGAAAAGGACAATTGATCAGTATTTGAGGAGTTAGTGCTTGGAGTGTTTCTCCAAAGGGTTTTGTTCTGCGTTTGACCAGTGAGAACTGTGTTTCTTAATTGTTGGCAAGGCTATATATTTCTTTAAACCGCTATTTGCATCAGTGTGCTCCATGTTTTAATAAGCCGTGGAAAACTATCTTCCAGTGGAGTGCTAGGAAGGAATTAATAGAAAGAGGCCAAAAAGTAAGAAATGGTCTTGAAGCTTCTCATCAGATCCTCAAAAGGTACCTGTGGAAACAAGGAACCGCAGATGCTGGTTTACACAAAAGGACACAAAGTGCTGGAGTAACTCAGTAGGCCAGGCAGCATCTCTGGAGGACATGGATAGGTGACTTTTTTGGGTCAGTGAATGTGGGGGGAGGCAGGGGGGATAAAACTGGGAGAGAGAAGCAGGACAAAGCACGGCAGGTAATATGTGAACACAGGTGAGGGGAGGTTGATAGGAAGATGGTTGGAACAAAGGCCCACAAGGTTGTAGTGTAAAAGGCTTAGTAATTGCTTAATACATATTATTGGCAAATACACCCTGATAATTAACTTGGAATGGTATAGGAGGTCATCAATTATCAAGATGGGCATTGTTATTGCTTGGATACCAGTTTGAATAATTCATACACTCTGAATAGACTCCATGACTATACTGCTCAGTTTATAGACCACACTCTTTGATGGTGAAAAACCTCTGGTGCAGTTGGTAGAGCTGCTACCTCACCGCGCCTTAGATCCGGAGATAGTCTGTATGGAGTTTGCACGTTCTCCCTGTGACCATGTGGGTTTCCTCCGGGTGCTCCGGTTTCCTCCCACATCCCAAAGACTTGCGGGTTTGTAGGTTAATTGGCCATCTGTAAATTGCCCCTAGTATGTAGGGAGTGGATGCAAAAGTGGGATAACAAGGAACTAGTGTGAATGGGTAATGGATGGCCAAAGGGCCTGTTTCCATGCTGTATCTTTCACTGGATCAATTTAATTGAGCTGGACAGACCAAAACTTCCATCCAATAAAACAGTTGAAAATAGGTTTTCATATGGAGCTGAAAAATACTGTATATTTAAACTGAACTCTTCTGGGACACAGTCAAGGGTGAAGAAAAGAGGTGTGTGAGGTGAAGTGAGGCAGGGGACTGAAGGCTGTGAAGGTTGGGCGGCACAGTGATGCAGCGGTAGAGTTGCTGCCTCACAGCGCCAGAGACCCGGGTTCGATCCTGACTGCAGGTGCTATCTATACGGAGTTTGGCGTTCTCCCCGTGACCTGCGTGGGTTTTCTCTGGGAGCTCCAGTTTCCTCCCACACTCCAAAGGCATACAGGTTAATTGGCTTGGTATAAATGTAAATTGTCCTTAGTGTGTGTAGGATACTGTTAATGTGCGGGGATTGCTAGCCTGTGCAGACTCGGAGGGCCGAAGGGCCTGTTTCCGTTCTGTATCTCTAAACTAAACAAAACCTAATCTCCAGGGAATTCATGTTGGGCAGTGTGGATGGAATAAGACACGGCAGCTGAGAGCTACATATCCTGAGTTCACACTAGATCAATCATTCACTTGGCACTATGTGCAAGCATTGGATAGCTGAAGGTGGAACAGCCACTGAAACTGTTTGGCTGTGAATATTTCCACATGCAACAGAAAAGATGAAGGAATGTATGCAGAATGTATGAAGGAATGAAGAAAGTACAATTGTTGTCTGTAGCTTTGATTAATGTACCTGACCTGTGTCAAGTCTGGCTCCATCACTTCATGTTTGTCGTTACTAACCACACAGTCTTAGAATGCATATTCCAATGTGTAAACATGCATCAGCGGCCAAGGTGCGTCCTCAAACACCAGCAACTTTATCAATTAATTGAGTAAATAAATAGTTTACTTTAGCGTGGAAACAGGCCCTTCGGCCCACTGGGTCCGCACCGCGCCCTGTACACTAGCACTATCGTACACATTGGTGACAATTTACAGAAGCCAATTAACCTACAAACCTGTATGTCTTTGGAGAGGGGGAGGAAACCAGAGCACCTGGAGAATACCCACGCAGGTCACAGGAAGAACGTACAAAGTCCGTACAGACAGCACCCGTAGTCAGGATTGAACCTGGGTCTCTGGTGCTGAAAGGCAGCAACTCTACCGCTGTGCCACATTGCCGCCCAAGCTGAAGCAAGGCGATGCACAACAAGGAAGTGTATTGGAATTAACCTCAATCCAATCGCATCATTATAATATATAACACCTGAAATAATTGCTGATGATAGCATTTCAATACTTACTTCTGAGAAGTTAGAGTAAATCTGTTGAGTCATGAGCAATGGGAATTCTCCAGCACTGATGTGTATTCTACAGTTCATTGAAGTAAAAAATATAGAAACGAAGAACTGCAGATACCGGTTAATACACAAAAGAACACAAAGTGCTGGAGTAACTCAGCGGGTCAGGCAGCATCTGTGGAGAACATGGAACTTGAAGGGTCTCGACCCGAAACGTCACCTATCCATGTTCTCCGGAGATGTTGCCCGGAGATGTTGAGTTATTCCAGCACTTTGTGTCCCCTTATGAAGTGAAAAATCACTTGTTTTAAACTAACGTTTGCATAGATTGTGGAGTGTGTCATGTTTCACCAACAGCCGCTGACTGAGGCAAGAGTGCTGTAGTTTTTAACTTGTTGGAGACAGTGCTGGCATGCGTCTTTGACCTCAGGAAGACTGCAGTATATTCTATCTTTTTTTTAAATAGCATAAACGGAGGTTGCAGAGATTTTTTTTAAAACGTGGAATGTGAGAGGTCAGACACATCTACATGTCGGCTTTCACAAAAGATGCAAAGATGCCTCCCTCGTGGGCCAGAAGACTTTCCGGTTTATCGTATTCAAGAATGTTGCCCCGTTTCATCACGATCACCAGGTCGGCCGTTAGAATGGTGTGCACACGATGCTGTGGGAAGAAGAAGGGCCGTTAGAATGTAGTTTTAGACTACAGACTTTGCACTTTAGAGATGCAGTGCTGACACAGACCCTTCCAGACCGCACCGACCAGTGATCACCCTGTACGCTAACACTACCCTAGGGGCAATTTACAATTTTACCGAAGCCAATTAACCTACAAACCCGTACGTCTTTGGAGTGTGGTCATAGGGAGAACATACAAACTCCCTACAGACAGCACCCATAGTCAGGATCGAACCCGGGTCTCTGGCGCTGTAAGGCAGCAACTCTACCACGATACCGCCCTAATGATTTGCCAATAAGGTGATGTCTCTGCTGCCCAGCCCAGATCTGCTGAAATTAAACCTAAATATAAGACTTGTATTTTTGATTATGGATCACAGGTTGTAAGTTCTTTACATGCTCCAAGAAGGGAGCATCTAGGATATTCAACCACTGTCTATTCTGTATGGGCATACGTGGGCGGCACAATGGCGCAGCTGGCAGAGCTGCTGCCTCACAGTGCCAGAAACGCGAGTTCGATCCTGACCTCGAATACTGTGTGTGTCTGTCTGTGTGTGGAGTTTGCACGTTCTCCCTGTGACCACGTGGGTTTCATCCGGGTGCTCCGGTTTCCTCCCATGTCCCAAAGACGTGCGGGTTTTTAGGTTAATTGGCTCTCTGTAGGTTGCCCCTAGTGTGTAGGGAGTGGATGAGAATGTGGGATAACATAGAACTAGTGTAAATGGGTGATCGATGGTCAATATGGACTCAGTGGGCCTATTTGCATGCTGTATCTCTTAACTAAATTAAACTATACTTAACCCATGTGAACAGGTCTGTCACGTGGTCAGCAAGGTCTCGCTGGGCCAACGTGCAAAGATCCATGCTAGATCCTTAAATTAAACGTAATTAGCCAATTCTGTTCACCTTTCGCCAGTTGATTTAAAACCATTGATGCACGATAATATAGTTGTGGGATTGATCGATGACAAACCAAATCGCGTTGCGATTAGTGCAAAAAGTGCATAGCAAGCTCACACACAAAAATGCAGAGAAGCCGATCCCTTCAAACTTTCATCACTCCTGACTAGGATCTTGATAGAGTCTGATGAAGGGTCTCGACCTGAAATGTCACCAATTCCTTTTCCCCAGAGATGCTGCCTGACCCGCTGAGTTATGTGTGAGTTATGCTGCCTGCCCCGCACATTATGTGTCTATCTTTAGTGAGTAGTCCACCAATGGGTAGTGTAACAATGGGTGGTGCAACAATGTACAGTTACAATGGGTAGTGCAGAAATGAGTTTTCCAACAGGAGCACAATGAACTGCAGATGCTGGAATCTTGATCAAAAAACAAACTGCTGGAGTAACTTAGCTCCTTATCGCTCCTCTCCTTATCTTACAGCCTGCTGGCATTCGTCTCACCATGTACCAATCAAAGCCCTCTGATCTGTATCCAACTATCACTTGCCAGGCTTTGTCCTGCTCCTACCTCTCTTTTCTAGCTTTCTTTCTCCCTAATACAATCAGTCTGAAGACGTCTTGTCCCAACCTGAAACATCTCCTATCCATGTCCTCCAGAGAGGCAGCTTGACCCACTGAGTTACTCCAGCACTTTGTGTCCTTTTTAAAAAAAAACATGTCTTTGTGCTGCTCAAGTGGAGACCTCTGGCACATTCCACAGATTAATCACTCCATCCTAGATTAGATACTTCTATTGTCACATGTGACAAGTCACAGTGAGATGCGATGTTTTGCATACCTCGGCATGCAAAGAGTCTCTACGTAAAGGTACCCCACGGGGGCAAATCTGTCTTGATTTCAGCTGCCTTGGTTCTTGTCTCTAGAATTCTCTCTTCAAGCTTCTTAGCCATTCTTACTCTCTGTCTTTCTTTAAAAGTATTTATTGGACCCACCCACTTCAACCAAGCTTTCTCCTTCTTGGGCCCTGACAAGGATGCATTTATTTGGAATCCCTCGTAAAGTGCTTCAGGTTATAGGAGTTGTTAAAGTCATTCCATAAATCCAAGTTAATATTGTTGGCTGGGAATTCAATTATTTTCCCCATAATTTATTAAATAAACCGTAAAAGAAACACTCCTAATATTCACAACTATCAATAACCCTGGTAAAAACAGCCGTGTTTCAACTATAGGGTCTTTTAACTGTGATGGATCAACTTATCCAGAGCTGTTACTGGTGGCCGTATAATGGTTTTCAACTGAAATGTTCCAAGATTATTTCTGCAATTTGAAATAACTAATTCTCATTTGAAGTGGGAAGTCAGAACTCTGGATCCATTTTCTCAAGTTGCACAGTCATGTTCGAAATTGGCCTCTTATACGTTTCACAAGAATTGACAAATGTTACTAAATTGGCAGCAAAATGTAGGCAGTTAGAAATAAGCCTTTTGGCTTATATCCACCCAGTACTTGTCTTGATTACTTGTTAAAAATGGCTGTACATGCTGCCTGATTAGGGGGAGAAAACATCACGAGAGTAAGTTCTGTCATTGTGAATGTGTCACAATAATGTGAAAACAGTTTTAAATGGTTAGTAGTGCTTGCCAAATGAAATTAGTTTGCAATCAGCAAGCAGAACTTTTCAATGTATTATATTGTCTATCAAGTTAAGACATTGATTGAGGAATCCAAAGGGTTACTAGTCAATGTAAAAGTTGTTTTTAGACACAAAAGCTGGAGTAACTCAGCGGGTCAGACAGCATCTCTGGAGAAAAGGAATAGGTGACGTTTTGGGTCAAGATCCTTCTGTTCCTTCCTACACAATAAATTGTTTTTTTGCCTTTTCACAGTCAATATTTACGCTCAGTGCCTTTTTTAATGAATGATAGCTAATATAATTAATAGTGTTTTCAGAGCCAAATAGCATTTAATTCTGAGAAAGTGAGAGAATATAATTTTGAACAATTCCTTTCAATGTCAGTGCAATACAAAACTGAATCAATATGAACTTGAGAATTCATTGCAGCTCACTTCTTGACAATCAGATAACGTTTGTTTAAAAAGTGATCTTATAGAGGTGTGTAAAATCATGAGGGGAATAGATATGGTGAATGCACAGAGTCCTTTACCCAGGGTAAGGGAATCAAGAACCAGAGTACATAGGTGTACGGTGAGAAGGGAAAGATTTAATATGAACCCGAGGGGCAACCTTTTCACTCAAGAGTGTGGTGGTTATATGGAACGAGCTGCCGGAGGAGGCAGTTGAGAAAGCTACAATAACAAACATTTGGATAGGTACATGGATAGGAAAGGTTTGGAGCAGATGTAGAAACAAGGAACTGCAGATGCTGGTTTACATAAAGGAACGCAGAATGTTGGAGTAACTCAGCGTGGTCAGGCAGCTTTCCTGGAGAATATAGATAGGTGACGTTTCAATTCGGGACCCTTCTTCAGTTTCCTGAAGAAGGCTCTCGACCCGAAAAGTCACCTTTTCATGTTCTCCAGGAATGCTGCTTGACCTGCTGAGTTGCTCTCGCACTTTGTGACTCTTTAAGGTTCAGAGGGATATGGACTAAAAGCAGGCAAATGGGATGAGCTTAGATAGAGGATCTTGGTTGACATGTACAAGTTGGGTGGAAGGTCCTGTTTCCGTGTTGTAAGACTCTATGCCTTTAAGAGGAGGTCAAAACACATTTATGATAGGATAACTAAGGGAAAGGACTTGAACTTTATTTCGCCTTCCATCACAGTGAGGAATGTGTAGGCGTCACTGTGGTGGATGTTCATGTTAAAATGTGTTTTTGAGTGATCTGTTGCTTTTTATTTGTATGACTGACCTGGCCAATGAAATTCCTCATTTGTCGCAAAACATACTTGGCGAATAAAGTGTGATTCTGATTCTGATTCTGATATGATAGAACTTTATTTATCCCAGAAGGGAAATTGATCTGCCAACAGTCATAAAACACAAGATACATGAAACATGAAATTAAAGTGACGAGTGGAAAGGATTGGGGATGTGCAAATATTGGGGAGGGAGGGGGGAGGGGGGAGGAGTTGTAGAGTTTGATGGTCATATGGAAAAAGGATCTCCTGTGGCGTTCTGTTAGTTAGTTTCATAGAGTCATAGACTGTGGAAACAGGCCCTTCGGCCCAACTTGCCCACACTGGCTAACATGTCCCATCAACACTGGTCCCACCTACCTGCGTTTGGCCCATATTTCTCTAGACCTGTCCTGACCATGTATCTGTGCAAATGTTTCTTAAAATGTTTTATTTGAATCTAAGTCTTACATACAAAAGTTTCAGAAAGTCACACTGCAGAAGCTGTGCCACAGGGACAGCAGTGCACAAAGTGAGCAGGCTTTTGTGTTAACGCAAAGATTCTAGCAGCGAAACAAAGGCAATCAAAGCTGCTGCGGCCATTGCTAATATCCATCAAGACTACCAACCCAAGGGCTAGCTCCTGTCCACTACGTCTTGAACTTCACCAGACAGGTAATGGGGTTTCCCTCCTGAGAGAGCAATTCTGAGGGAACGCCACTCTCCACTAAAACACCTTTGCAAAAGACTAACAACAGGTCAGTGTCCAGACTGGAAGTCAGACGATGCTGGAAGGAGAAACAGCAGAGAGAAACAAGACAAAAAATGAATGGCGAAGACTGTGAAAGAGAGAGAGATGGATAATCATATGAATGGAACAGAAAATTGTTTAAACATTGGTGGAAACATAAAGATAATGATCAGTCATAGAGTCTGTGCCAACATTAAGCACCCTTAGAACATAGAAGAGTACAGCACAGAAACAGGCCCTTCGGCCCACAATGTCTGTGCCGAACATGATGCCAAAATAAACTAATCTCATTTGTCAGCACATGATCCATATCCCTCCATTCCCTGCAGATCCATGTTCCTATCTAAAAGCTTAAACATTACTATTGTATCTGCCTCCACCACCACCCCCAGCAGCAAGTGACCAGCACCCACACCACCCTCTGTGTGAAAAAACTTGCCCCGCACTTCTCCTTTAAACTTTGCCCCTCTCACCTTAAAGCAATGCCCTCTAGTCTGGGAAAAAAGTTCTGACTGTCTACTCTCTATATTTCTCACCATTATATATACTTCTATCAGATCTCCCCTTAACCTTAAAAGGGTGGCATGATGGCACTACTGCCTTACAGCGCCAGAGACCCATGTTCGATCCTGACTACGGGTGCTGTCTGTACGGAGTTTGTACGTTCTCCCCGTGACCTGTGTGGGTTTTCTCCGAGATCTTTGTTTTCAGTCCACACTCCAAAGACGTACAGGTTTGTAGGTTAATTGGCTTGGTATAAATGTAAAATTGTCCCTAGTGTACGTAGGATGGTGTTAGTGTGTGGGGATTGCTGGTCGGCGTGGACTCGGTGGGCTGAAGGGCCTGTTTCCACGCTGTATCACTAAACTAAACTAAACTAAACTTCCAGCGTACCAGAGAAAATAATCCCAAATTTGACCAAAGCCTCCTTATAGCGAATACCCTCCAATCTAGTCAGCATTCTGGTAAAACCCTCCTCACCCTCTGCAAAGCCTCCACATTCTTCCTGTAATGGGTTGACCAGAATTGCACACAATATTCCAAATGCGGCCAATAAAGCTGCAAGCTAATCTCCTGAGATTCCGGACTTCATCCATTTGCAATAATCCTAGCTTCTTGTTCCCACATTCTCAAAATTCATCCCCAAGTTCCACCCCTCATTGGCATAATTCACCTTGACCAATTGACCTACCAACTTGCGCATCTCGGAAATGTAGGAGGAAACTAAGGCACCCAGAGGAAAGCTACTAGATAACAGGGAGAATAAACTAAGGTACAGTCCCGATCTTCCAACCTACCTCATTGCAGACATTGGAATTTTCTCCACTCTATCTGCCGTACTTGTGTATGGCTTGATTTGTATTCATGTATAATATTATCTGATTAGCACCCAACAAAAGCTTTTCAGAAGTTCCTAAGTCAAAGGAGCTGAATTAGTCCATTCGGGCCATCGAGCCTACTCCGCCCTTCAATCATAGCTGATCTTTCTTTCCCTCACAACCCCATTCTCCTGCCTTCTCCCTATAACCTTTGACACCCTTACTAATCAAGAATACGTCAATCTCCGCTTTAAAAATATCTAATGCCTTGGCCTCCACAGCCTTCTGTGGCAAAGAATTCCACAGATTTTACACTTCCACACTTTTACTCAAAAAACTTAATTAAACATAGATTTTGTTTTCTTCTTATAATGGCCAAGGGGAACATGCTAATAATGTAAAATGAGCGATGGTGAATTGGCAGCCTGCTTTATAACTCACCCAACCCTTGGCTTCTATTGAGGCAGCCAGCGTACTTGTTATCACACAATGCACACCAGCACGGATAAAGTTAAAACCCACCCCATCATTTACACTGATGCATTCATTCTAACTTCCAGGCATGAAGATAGCTTTTATTTCTAAAGTTGCTGAGGAAGCTTCCAATATTTGGAGAGTACATAGGGGGTTTGGTACTTGACTTCAAATCAATTCATGAAAGGCACAAAGGGCTGGAGAAACTCAGTGGGTCAGGCAGCATCTCTGGAGAACATGGATAGATGATGTTTCATATTGGGACCTTTCTTCAGACTGAAGAAGGGTCATAAAGTCTTACAGTGTGGAAACATTAGTTTCCAAAGCCAATTAACCTACAAACCTGTATGTCTTTGGAATATGGGTAGAAACCGGAGCACCTGGAAAAAATCCACACAATCACAGGGAGAATGTGCAAATTCTGTATAAACAGCACTCTTAGTCAGGGTCGAACCTGGGTCTCTGGTGCTGTAAGGCAGCAACTCTACCGCCACTGGGCCGTCCTAATCTTTTGCCAGTATCGTTCTGTCTCTGCCTTCTGGATTGATATTAATAGCTGTTTTCATCATTTAGATATATATGCCCGACAACTAAAACAACTCAGCAAAGAGGAGTGACCAATCAATATAATGCAATTATAAAGATAAGACTGTTATGCTCCAACATTGATTAATGTTCACATAAAATTAAAAGTCAATGTATTGCAAAGAGGAATACACAGGGGAGGGGAGCTACAATTGTTTAATAATCAGCGTAAATGTTACACTTACTGCGATTGTCACCACAGTTCGATCGGCAAAGGCTGTCATTACCACTTTTTGCAAAATGCTCTCCTAGTAAAGAAGAACAGATTTAGAAATCATAGCGTACCTGTAAATGCAGAACTGCCCCAGAAAGAATGGCTTCATGACAAAATCATAAGCAAAATTTATTTTAAGAGAGACATCAATTCTCCCAGGAAAAAACCCAAGTCTCCCTCTCTCTGGTACGTTGCAAAAAGGCAGAAGATTTGTCTTTTAAACGGTAAACCCAGTCAGCCATGTTGCGTTCACAAGACACAAGGTGCAGGAGGAACTCAGCGGCTCAAGCACCATCTGTGGAGGGAATCGACCGGTGACCTTTCGGGTCATGACCCTTCTTCAGACTGACTGTAATCGGGGATAGAGGGGGGAGAAAGCTGGAAAAGAGAGATGGGGACAAAGCCTTGCAAGGGTCTCGACCCGAAACGTTGCGTAAGTAACAAAAGAAGAGATAAAAAGGAGACAAAAGGGTGTCAGATATGGGGAGAAGGAGGGTGAAATGGAAAGCCAGAGGGAGGGATATAGGTGAGTGTACAAAGCAGGTTTAGTATAGATGGCTCTAGGCCAAGTTTGATGATGGGATAACAAGGTTGGGTACCCAATGGTTGTCATGGATGTGGTGGGCTGATTGACTCTATAAATGCAATATTCTTTTCGGCTGCAGCCTGCACTGCTAAGTCCTGAGCTGATTTGAAGTAGATTCACCCTTTGGTGCAGTTTGTATTGGAAGGTTTCCCAGTTTCCAATGGCCATTCTGTTGTTCAAAAGAAATGTCTACTTTTCTAATGTAAAGAGAACACTTTGAACAACAATGTTTTCTCAAAATAAATCACGTAGATTAAATGACTTTTTTTAATATGATGAAGAGATTGTTTCTACTTAGGCAGTGCAGTTAATGTTCCGTGGGTCAAAGTCAATGATCGAGAATCTGATTCTCATCCTACTTGGCACAATCTAAGTTGTGAGATCATAGACAATGCCCGGTCCATCACAGGTACTGACCTCCCCACCATCGAAAGGCTTTACAGGAGGCATGTCTAAAAAAGTCATCAAAGACCCGCACCAACCTGGCCATGCTCCCATTTTGCTCCTCCCATCGGGAAGAAGGTACAGGAGCCTGTAAACCATGACCACCAAGTTCAAGAACAGCTTCTTCCAAGGTATCAATGGTTACAGGGAGAAGGCAGAGAATGGGGTTGAGAGGGAAAGATAGATCAGCCATGATTGAATGGCAGAGGAGACTCGATGGGCCGAATGGCCTAATTCTGCTCCTATGACTTATGAATTTATGAAGTCCAATGTCCTTAATGGGATAGAGGTGAATCAGACAGTACCCTAGCTTATGGAAGGATTGTACAGAAACCTGATAACAGAGGGGAAGTAGCTATTCCTGAGTCTGATGGTACCGCTTACAGTTTCTTAAAATATTAATTTACTTTATATTGATTGTTATATATTTCTCTGTATATTATTGCATTTACAGGCCTGTTCAGCTGCAGCAAGGAGTTAATTGTTCTGTCATTGGTACATATGACAGTTAAACACTCTTGATCTGCACACTAAAGTTGATGAGGTAGAGGATTATGTGACGTTGGTCCATTTAGATCATCGGGAGACATTAAGCATGTTGGGACCGAGAATGCTGGCTGACGAGGATACTGGGAATCTCCTATTGACCACGGGGAATGCTGGCTATGGCCCTAATGATATTGGCCATAGCAGCCATGGCTCCATGAGGATGTTAGGAACATCCTGGAAAAAATTGGTTGGTGATAGTCTTGAAAGGAGAGTAATAGCCCTGTCCCACTGTACGAGTTCATTCAGAGTTCTCCCGAGTTTGCCCTGATTCGAACTCGGAGATTTACGGTAATGGCCGCTCGTAAGTACTCGGGGCTCTCGTGGACATTTTTCAACATGTTGAAAAATCTTCACAAATCTTCCCGAGCTTACCGCGTTTCCCGAGTACCTGTCGTTAGCGTTACGAGCCGCTAAGAGACGTCCCCGAGCTCCGACGTACCCGCTACGTTCATTCTACGTGCTTACCACGAGTTTGATTTTTTTTTTTAACTCGGGAGAGCACTTGAATGAACTCGAACAGTGGGACACGGCTTTAACTATGAAAAGCATAGCTTTAGCTTAGTTTAGAGATACAGCGTGGAAACAGGCCCTTCGGCCCACGAGTCCGCACCTACCAGCAATCACCCCGTACACTAGTTCTATACGACACAGTAGGGACAATTTACAGAGGCCAATTAACCTACAGACCTGCACATCTTTGGGACGTGGGAGGAAACCTCAGGAAACCCACGTGGTCGCAGGGAGAACGTGCAAACTCTACACAGACAGCACCCAAGGTTAGAATCGAACCCGGGTCTCTGGCGCTGTGAGGCAACAGATCTACCACTGTGCCGCCCCTAATCGGATAGAAAAGTCCAAATCTTTGTTTCCAGTGGCAGGGGGCTCGAGAGGACAGAAATCTAAGGTGTGAGGTACAAGATTTAATGGAGATCTGAGGTGTGAGCTTTTTTTTTTTAAACAGAGTGCCTGACAATTGGTATTTGCTGTCAAAAGAGGCAATGGGTTCAGAAACCATCACCATGTTTAAGAGGCATTTATCATACACTTAAACCGACAATGCCATGGTCTTAATGTGGGGCAATGGGATTATTGTAGACGGGAAAAATTGTCAATGTGGACACGGCGGGCCAAGGGTCTGTTTCCGTGCTATCTGCTTTTATGACTATGTTTTTATGTACTGTATCTTGTTTAGTTTAGTTTAATTTAGAGATACAGCATGGAAACAAGCCCTTCGGCTCACTGAGTCTGCACTGACCAGCGATCCCCATACACTACCACCATCCTTCACACACTAGGGACAATTTTTACATTTATACTAAGCCAATTAACTGACAGTGCTGTACGTCTTTGGAGTGTGAGAGGAATCCGAAGATCTCGGAGAAAACGCACGCAGGGCACGGGGAGAACGTGCAGACTATTTGCAGATAGCACCCGTGGTCGGGATGGAACCCGGGTCTCTGGCGCTGTAAGGCAGCAGTTCTACTGCTGCGCCACCGTGCCGCCCCTGTGTTATGACACTATTCCCTGCATTTTTGCCAATTAAAAGATGTTATGTTTTACAGCAGGGTAACATTTGGTGAATTTTTATGTTGTAAATCCTTCAAAGGTTTGTCCTTATCTATGTGTTCGGCTCTAAGAAACAGCTGGGGGTTTCATCAGATGCTCAACTCACCGTGGCCATGTCAATGGAAGCTGTGGCCTCATCCATGATCAGAATACTGCTCTTTCGTACAAAGGCCCTGGCCAAACTGAAGAGCTGTCTCTGGCCAACACTGAAGTTCTCTCCACCCTCAGTGACCATGGCATCTATTTGAAGAAAAAAACAGCCAGCCAACATAGGCCAAGAGTTAAACACAAAGTTCAAGAACATTGAACTCAAGAAGTGTCCTGACCCAAAACGTCGCTTGTCGATTCCCTCCTGAGATGTTGCCTGACCCGCTGAGTTACTCCATCACTTTGTGTTTTGCTCAAGATTCAGGCATCTGCAGTTCCTTGTGCTCCAGCTTCCTCCCAGATCCCAAAGACGTGCAGGTTTGCAAGTTACAAAAAAGGACGCAAAGTGCTAGATTAATTCAGCGGGAAGGGCCTGTGACAGTATGCGTGTGTACAGTAGAGGTTTTTTTAGAGATACATCGCGGAAACAGGCCCTTCGGCCCATCAAGTCCGCATTGATGTAGCAATCCCCGCATATTAACACTATTCTACACACACTAGGGACAATTTACACTTATACCAAGCCAATTTACCTACATACTTTTAAGTCTTTGGAGTGTGGGAGGAAACCGAAGATCTCCGAGAAAATCCATGTGGTCATGGGGATGAACGTACAAACTCTGTACAGACAGCACCCGTAGTCGGGATCGAACCCGGGTCTCCGATGCTGCAAGCACTGTAAGGCAGCAACTCTACCGCTATGCCACCGTGCTGCCCTTGGCCTTGGCTAGGCAGGCTGTATGGCCTCCTTCAGCCGATCTGACAGTATGATAGCTGTGATTGTGTGCTCAGTACCACTTTCCTAGTAATTTTCCCGTTCCTCCCTCCCATCCAGTCCTCGATTGAGAGCAATTGCTATGATGTTAACAGTATCCTCTATAGGATAGACTGATACAAATTACCTGTTTAAATATTTTTGTTTTCCTCTATTACTTTCCTTTCTATGAGTCCAATACCTACTTTGTGAATTCTGTTCAATATCAATATCAATAGGAACTCTTAAACCATAAAACATAGAATAAAACACCCAGGAACGGGCCATTCAGCCCATAATATCTGTGCCAACCATAATGTCAAGATAAACTAATCTCTTCAGCTTGCACAAGATTCATATCCCTCCATTTCCAGCATATCCATGCGCCTATCTAAAAGCCTCTTGAACACCACCATCATATCTGCCTCCACCATCACCCCTGGCAGTGCGTTCCAAGTACCCACCACCCTCTGTGTAAAAGACTTGCTTCACAAATCGGGGGAGGCCCAGTGGCGCAGCGGTAGAGTTGTTGCCTTACAGCACTGGAGATCCGGGGTCGATCCTGACTATGGGTACTGTCTGTACGGAGTTTGTACGTTCTCCCTCTGATTGCCTGGGTTTTCTCCGGGTGCCACGGTTTCCTCCAACATTCCAAAGACGTGCGGGTTTGTAGGTTAATTGCCTTCTGGAAATTGTCCCTACTGTGTAGGATAGAACTAGTGTGCGGGTGATTGTTGGTCAGCACGGACTTGGTGGGCTGAAGGGCCTGTTTCCGCGCTGCATCTCTAAACTAAACAAAACTAACTTATACTAAACATCGCTCTCACTAGGTTTTTTGTACTTCTGCCTAACTCTATCATTTACCGTGATTTTTATTTTCTTATTAATGAGTTTTTCACTCCAACTTTGAAAACTTAGCTTCTTTTTTCCCCCACTATTTTGTCCAATCTACTCAACGGCCCCCAAAAATTTGTAAAACAAATCTGTGCATGTTGCCAAAAAGATTGTCGATTCTGTGAACCCGCTGCAGATTACTGGAAGTGAATAAGCTCTGCACAAGCTTCACATGTCGAGAATGGTCCCATGAGGCATTTGACAAAGATGGATCTGTAACATAATCTGAGTCATCATTTCATATTTTAAAATAAAGACGACAGCTTTGGAAAATTAAACATGATCCATATCAGGCAAACCCTCTCAGGTCAGTTGCAGACAGCAACGAATACATACTGTGTAGGAAGGAACTGCAGGTGCTGATTTAAACCCAAGATAGACACAAAATGCTGGAGTAACTCAGCGGATCAGGCAGCATCCCTGGAGAGAAGGAATGGGTGACGTTTTGGGTCGAGACCCTTCTTCAAGTATCGACCCGAAACGTACTTGACACAAAAACATACTTAGGTCGGAAGTCAGATTATCAGTTACAAAGAGTAGGGAAACAGGCCATTCAGCCCATCATGCCCGTGCTGAGCAGTGGGCACTTCTTCATATTAATCTCATCTCCCATTTCTCAGAGCGTGGTGGGTATATGGAATGAGCTGCTAGAGAACATAGTTGAGGCAGGTACCATAAAAGCAGTTAAAAGATATTGGGATAGGGACATGGATAGGAAAAAGTTACAGGGATATGGTCACACAAGAGGCAAATGCGACTAAATTAGATGGAGCATCTTCGTCAGCATGGATGAGTTGGGCCGAAGGGCCTGTTTCCATGCTGTATGACTCTGTAACTCTATATGGCCAGTAGCTTTCTATACCTATGGCAATTCACATGCTTATTTGGAGAGTCCATAAATTTTAGATAGACTCAAAATGCTGGAGTAATTCAGCGGGACAGGCAGCATCTCTGGAGAGAAGGAATGGGTGATGTTTCGGGTCGAGACCCTTCTTCAGACTGATATTTGAAGTCTGAAGTCAGTCTGAAGAAGGGTCTCCACCCGAAATGTCACCCAATCCTTCCCCCCAGAGATGCTGCCTGTCCCTCTGAGTTACTCCGGCATTTTGTGTCTATCTTCGATTTAAACCAGCATCTGCAGTTCTTTCCTACACAGTCCATAAATGCTGTCAACTACTCTGCTCCCACCTCTCTCCAGCAGTGCATTCCAGGTACTCACCATTCTCAGGGTGAGAAAGGTCCCTCTCACATCCCCTCGTAATCTGTTACCCCTTTCGGTTTAGGTTCAGTTTAATTATTGTCACGTGTACTGAGGTCCAGTGAAAATCATTTGTTTTGCATGCTCCCCAAACAGATCAGATATACATTACAAACGGGGTCAAAGGTTATGGGGAGAAGGCAGGAGAGTGGGGTTGAGAGGGAAAGTTAGATCAGCTATGATTAAATGGCGGAGGATACTCGATGGGCCGAATGGCCTAACTCTGCTCCTATGACTTATGAACCTATACCATACATAGATACAATCAATTCAAACTCAGGTACAATAGGTAGAGCAAAGGGGAAGATACAGAGTGCAGAATATAGTTCTCAGCATTGTAGCACACCAGTTCCAGAGACAAAGTCCAATGTCCGCAATGGGGTAGAGGTATATATCTCTATGACTTATAGAATTGTACAGCATGGAAACAGTGGTGCAGCTGATAGAGCCGCTGCCTCACAGTGCTAGAGACCCGGGGATCAATTGTGATCTTGGTTGCTCTGTGTACGGAGTTTGCACGTTCTCCCTGTCACCTCGTGGGTTCCCTCCGGGTGCTTCGGTTTCCTCCCACATCCCAAAGATGTGCAGGATGGTTGTCTAATTGGCCCTCTGTAAATTGCCCCCCTAGTGTGTAGATAAGTGGTAGAATCGGAGGAAGTCTGGGGCAAATGAACAAAAATGGGATTAATATAGGATGAGTGTAATGGGTGATCAATGATCGGCACGGACATGATGGGCTGAACGGTCTGCTCCGTGCTGTATCTCATTGCGACTCTGTGACTATGATTGTGCCAAATACAGGGGGCCAACCAGATTAATTGTTCAGTGTTCAATCGTCCCGAGTGTGTAGGTTTGAGTGGGAGTATGTGGGGAAAGTTGATGGAAATGTGGGAAGAATAAAATAGGATTCATGTAAATGCTTTCCTGGTTGATCACTTTTCTCATGCAACATAACTTTCTGACTTTCTACTCTGAGCTCGTTCATGGGAAGAAGCTAGCAGACGGACAAAGGAAAATATTTAAGAATATTCCACTGCATAATAAAATAAAATCAGCCACAATCCATAATGAAATACAACACCAACTCATAGGGCTCAGGATCAGGCCCTTCTGCCCACAATGTCTGTGCCGAACATGATGCTAAGACCAATTCTAATCTGCATGCACATAATCCATATCCCTCTATTCTCTGCATATCCTTGTGCCTGTCTAAAAGTTTCTTAAACGCCATTATCATGTCAGCCTCCACCAACACCTTCACTACCCCAGGTCTCCACCACCCTCTTTATAAAAAAGATCTGCCATGCGCACCTCCCTTAAACTGTGTCCCTCTCACCTTAAAGCAATGCCCGCTAGTCTTTGGCATTTCCACCCTGGAGAAACTCTGAGGCCTGGGAATCTCTGGACCATGACCATTCAAAATGGCAACGAATCATTCAAGATGGTGATGACAAGATGGTGATGATGTGATGGCGACATGGGGAAACCCAGCGTAAATGACAGGGAAAGCACACCACCCAACAACGGCCCATCCAAACGTCCCATCAGGCACTCCGGCCCCATTTGTGGAGAAGTCCTCAGTTCTCACAATGGTCACAACAGAAGAAAGGTCCCGACCCGAAACGTCGTCAGTCCATTCCCTTCCCAGATGCCGCCTGACCCGCTGAGTTCCTACAGCACTTTTGCGTTTTAGCCAAGATTCCAGCATCTACACACCTTGCGTTTCCCACAATCAGTTCTTGAGTTTATCTAAAACAGGCTATCAATATCTTTCTGGGTCTCAAGGAAAATAGAGATAGTTTAGGAAAATAGTATAAGGTAGAAGATCAGCCATGATCCAGAAGTTCTGAATGGTTGATTCCTGCTCCTTTCGGGTCGGGACCTTTCTTATAAAACTGTTATGGAAGCCAGTCATTCTCAATCGTAAAAGATTGTCTCAGTAAAAAGATGACACCAAAGGGATAAAATGAAGGTCTGGACAGTCTTTGCTTCCAATTGGAAGCCTCTCCTTACCAAGAAAGTAAAGTCTAAGCAAAGATAAGACCTACCTCAGCAAACTTTTTTATGGCGCACTGCTTTAGTGTATGTTGTTAACTAATGGATCTAAAGAGATTGGATGGAGAGAGGATGTTTCCAGCAGTGGGAGAGTCTAGGACCAGAGGGCACGGCCTCAGAATAAAAGGATGTACCTTTAGAATGGAGGTGAAAAGGAATGTCTTTAGCCAGAGGATGATGAATCTGTGCAATTCATAGCCACATACGGCTGTGGAATTAGGGTATTTTTAAAGCACAGATTAGGTTTTTGATTAGTGGGAGCCTCCGAGGTTGCGGGGAGAACGCGGTAGAGGGGGAAAAATTAGATCTGGCATGTTCGAATGGTAGAGCAGATTCGAACCGAATGGCCTAATTCTGCTTCTATTTCTTATGATTTTATGGTAACAGGTAAAAACGAACTAATCTTCAATCTGAGCAGCAGGGAAACCATGTAATGGTTTGTGAGGAACCAAACTGAACAGTGACACTGGTCTGTCCTGTGAGGACCAGCAGTGAGTCGCCGGATATCAATCTCAGAGAAGGTTTATGGATGGATACAGGGCAGTTTGTCCCTTATGATGGAAGGTTATTCAGTCTGGGCTTGTACCTGCTGGAGTCTAGAAGAATACGGGGGGACATGATTGAAACATACGAGATCTTGAGGTGTTTTGGCAAAACAGGTGTGGAGAGGTGTGGGGCGGCACAGTGGCACAGCAGTAGAGTTGCTGCCTTACAGCGCCAGAGACCAATGTTCGATCCTGACTGGATGCTGTCTGTACAGAGTTTGTACGTTCTCCCTGTGATCACGTGGGTTTTCTCCAGGTGCTCCAGCTTTCTCCCACGCTCTAAAGTCGTACAGGCTTGTAGATCAATTGACTTCGGTTACAATTGTAAATTGTCACCAGTGTGCAAGATAGTTCAAGTGTACGGGGTGATCGCTGGTCGGCGGAGACCCAATGGGCCGAAGGGCCTGTTTCCACGCTGAATGTTTTAAAGTCTAAAGTATGTTTTCAATTCTGTGAGAATCTAAATTTTGGGGTAAACTGAGTAAAAAATAAGGATCATTATTTTTAGGACAGCAGAAATTATTATTTTTTCTCTTGGGATTCAAGAATCTTTGGAACTCTCTCTCTGTGAAATCTTTGAGTACTTTTTAAGGCAGAGTTAGAGAAATACTTGAGCAAAACGACAAAGAGCTGGAGTAACTTAGCGGGTCAGGCAGCGTCCAGGAAGTGAATGGACAGGCGGTGTTTCGGGTCGGGACCCTCCTTCAGACTGATGGAATGAGTATCCATGGTAGCGCAGCTGGTAGAGGTGCCGCCTCACAGCGCCAGAGACCCAGGTTCGATCCTGACCTCGGGTGCCACCTGTGTAGAGTTTGCACGTTCTCCCTGCAACTGTGCGGATTTCCTCCGGGTGCTCCGGGTTCCCTCCCACATCCCAAAGACGTGCGGGTTTGTAGGTTGTTAATTAGCCTCTGTAAATTGTCCCTGGTGCGTAGGGAATGGATGCGAAAATGGGATAACATAGAACTAGTGTGAACAGGTGATCGATGGTCGGCGTGGGCTGAAGGACCGGTTTCCATGCTGTATATTTCAATCAGTCAATTAATCAATCAGTCAGTCAATCAATCAATAGAGATTACTGTCAGATCAAGGGTTATGGGGAGAAGGCAGGAGAATGGGGTTAGGATGGAGAGATAGTTCAGCTAGGATTGAATGGTGGTGTAGACTTGATGGGCAGAATGGCCTAATTCTGCTCCTATCACATGAACTTATGAAGCATTATCTGAGTAAATGATAGAACAGGCACAAAGGGCTGAATGGCCTACTCCTGCTTCCAGCTTGCACGTAACCTTGATATTTCAAATTCCAGCATCTTAAAGAGAGAGAGGCGTGGAACTTGCCCACTTACTTAGTCCGCCCGGTAGCGACTTAACCATGTTCTTTAGCTGAGCAATTTCCAATGCCTCCCACAGCCTGTCATCAGTGCACTTGCACTCGGGGTCCAGGTTAAAACTGAAAAACAAAGAAGACGTCACAAAGATATCATTGCATTTCTATTCAAAGTAAGCATGCAGGTACAGCAGGCAGTGAAGAAAGCGAATGGCATGTTGGCCTTTATAACAAGAGGAATCGAATATAGGAGCAAAGAGGTCATTCTGCAGTTGTACAGATCCCTAGTGAGACCACACCTGGAGTATTGTGTGCAGTTTTGGTCCCCTAATTTGAGGAAGGACATTCTTGCTATTGAGGGAGTGCAGCGTAGGTTTACAAGGTTAATTCCCGGGATGGTAGGACTGTCATATGCTGAGACAATGGAGCGGCTGGGCTTGTACACTCTGGAGTTTAGAAGGATGAGAGGAGATCTCATTGAAACATATAAGATTGTTAAGGGCTTGGACACGCTAGAGGCAGGAAACATGTTCCCGATGTTGGGGGAGTCCAGAACCAGGGGCCACAGTTTAAGAATAACGAGTAAGCCATTTAGAACGGAGACGAGGAAACACTTTTTCTCACGGAGAGTGGTGAGTCTGTGGAATTCTCTGCCTCAGAGGGCGGTGGAGGCAGGTTCTCTGGATGCTTTCAAGAGATAGCTAGATAGGGCTCTTAAAAATAGCGGAGTCAGGGGATATGGGGAGAAGGCAGGAACAGGGTACTGATTGGGGATGATCAGCCATGATCACATTGAATGGCGGTGCTGGCTCGAAGGGCCGAATGGCCTACTCCTGCACCTATTGTCTATTGTCTATTGTCTATGTGTTTTATGTTGTGCGAAACACAAAGTGTTGGAAGAACTCAGGCAGGTAGGCAGCATCTGTGGAAGGAATGGACAGATGGTATTTCGGGTCGGGACCCTAGATCAATCTCACGAAGGGTCTGCACTTCTGGTGGTGGTTTGATCATTTTAAAGGCAAGACCTTGGTGTTGGAGATACAGATTTGGATCCAAATATTAGCTTCAATTGGGCCAACAGGGACTTTCCTGATGGACTGCGACTAAATTCAACTGGTACTACTTTCAGCAGAGTACTTTCACCAAGCAAACTTTTTTTTTTAATCACCAATGCAAAGAGCAAAATCACCAAATACAAATCACCAATGCATTTCTAGTGATGGGAAGATTCAGGAACTAGAGATCCATATGTTCCTTCTGAGCATAATGAACTTGTGTCAACACATCATATTCTGTGCCACAACATACATCACAGCACCACAACATATTGGTTGCAAGATGTGTCATTAGATATGGAAGTGGTCAGTTTAGTTTAGTTTAGTTTAACTTAGTTTAGATTAGTTTACAGATACGGTGTGGGAACAGGCCCTTCGGCCTAGAGAGTCCATGGATGACCATCGATCATCTGAACACCTGTTCCGTGTTATCCCACTATCCCATCCTGCACACTAGGGCCAATTAACCGATGAACCTGCACAACTTCGGAATGTGGGAAGAAACCGGAGCGCCCGGAGGAAACCCATCGTGGCCATAGTGAGAATCTGCAAACTTCA
>JAXLNO010000369.1:0-31376 GCA_038087875.1 Malacoraja senta | reverse complement strand
CCTGGCAAGTGATAGCTGGATACAAAATGTTCGAGAAACTCAGCGGGATAGGCAGCATCTCTGGAGAAGGAATGGGTGAAGTTTTAGGTTGAGACCCTTCTTCAGAAATGATAGGTGGATATAGATGAGGGAGACACAAGAAACTGCAGATACTGGAATCTTGCATAGAACACAATTTAGTTTGATGCACAGAATCACTTGCCCATAGTGGAGGAATCGAGGACCAGAGACATGGGTTCAAGGTGAAGGGAAAAGATTTAATAGGATTCTGAGGGGTCTTTTCAACAGAGGGTGGTGGGTGTATTGGAACAAGCTGCCGGAGGAGGGAGTTGCAGCTGGGACTATCCCAACGTTAAAGAAACAGTTATAGACAGTTACATGGATAGGAACTGTATAGGGCTCTGGTAAGACCACATCTGGAATATTGTGTACAGTTTTGGTCTCCTAATTTGTGGAAGGACATCCTTGTGATTGAGGCAGTGCAGCATAGGTTCACGAGATTGATCCCTGGGATGGCGGGACTGTCATATGAGGAAAGATTGAAAAGACTAGGCTTGTATTCACTGGAGTTTAGAAGGATGAGGGGGGGATCTTATAGAAACATATACAAATATAAAAGGACTGGACATGCTAGATGCAGGAAAAAAGTTCCCAAAGTTGGGCGAGTCCAGAATCAGGGTCCAAAGTCTTAGAATAAAGGGGAGCCCATTTAAGACTGAGGCGGGAAAAAAAAGTTTTCAACCAGAGAGTTGTGAATTTGTGGAATTCCCTGCCTCAGAGGGCAGTGGAGGCCAAGTCACTGGATGGTTTTAAAAGAGAGAGTTAGATAGAGCTCATGGGGTTGGTGGAATCAAGGGATATTGGGAGAAGGCAGGCACGGGTTATTGATTGGGGACGATCAACCATGATCACAATGAATGGCAGTGCTGGATGGAAGGGCCGAATGACCTCCTCCTGCACCCATTTTCTATGTTTCTATGACATGTTTGGAGTGTGATGGACCAAATGCAGGCAGGTGGGGCTAGTGTAGCCGGGACATGTTGGTCGGTGTGGGCAAGTTGGGCCGAAGGTCCTATTTCCACAATGTATCATTCTATGACTCTAACACGAAGTGCTGCAGTAACCTCAGCAGATCAGGCAGCATCTGTGGAGAACATGGATAGCTGACTTTTCACAGAGTGCTGGAATAACTCGGTGGGTCAGGCAGCATCTGTGGGGAACATGGACAGGTGACGTTTCAGAGTGCTTGGAGTAACTCAGCGGGTCAGGCAGCATCTGTGGAGAACATGAATAGGTGACATTTCGGGTCAGGACCCTTCTTCAGACTGACACGATGTTAACAGATGAGGGGGTGATCAGCAGATGAGTGAAGTGACAGAGGCGAGGGAAAATAAGGGGATAAAAGGGTGTGAGATAAGGAGAGAGGAATGTAGTCAGGTAGCATTTGGAATATTGCATACAGTTCTGGTCACTCCATTACAGGATTGATGTGGAGGCTTTGGGAAGGTGCAGAGATGGTTAACCAGAATGGTTTAACAACAAGGAACTGCAGATGCTGGTTTACAAAAAAAGGACACAAAATGCTGGAGTAACTCAGCGGGACAGGGAGCATCTTTGGAGAGAAGGACTGGGTGACATTCGGGTCGAGACTGAAGAAGGTCATGACAAGAAACGTTACCCATTCCTACCAGCATTTTGTGTCTACTAAACCGCCTATCTACGTGGCGGTGTGCCAGCAGGCTGGAGGAGCCGGCAGAGTGAAAGGGCGCTGGCCGGTGTCGACTCGCTCCAGTGCAGCAGGTGGTCAAAGCGGGTGAAGCCCTTACCACAGGACGGGCAGGGGAAGGGATACTCACCACTGTCGGCACGCCGGTGCTGCGACAGGCTGGCCATGCGGGTGAAACCCTTGCCACACTCAGCGCACACAAAGTGTCTCTCTCTGGTGTGTATCCGCTGGTGCTCCCGCTGCCCCCATGCTCTCTTGTCACAGTGGGAGCAGCTGCTCGCCGGCGTGGGCCCGCCGGTGCTGCCGCAACGCCCGCGAGCTGTCAAACGACTCACCACAGTACGGGCAATCATAGGGCTGGCCACTGTGTGCACGCGCTGGTGAGACAGGGCATGGGAGTCCATGGCAAAGCGCTCTCCACACACCGGGCTGGGGATGGGATGGTCGCCGGCGTGCACCCGCTGGTGGGACAACAGCTTGGTGGAGCAGATGAAGCCCTTGCCGCACTGGGCGCAGATGTAGGGACGCTCGCCTGTGTGGGTGCGCTGGTGCTTCAGCAGGCTGCTGGATTGGGTGAAGCCCTTGCCACACTGGGCACAGGTGTAGGCGCGGTCGCCGGTGTGGGTTCGCTGGTGCTGTAGCAGGTTGCCGGAGTGGGTGAAGCCCTTGCCGCACTGGGGCGCAGGTGTAAGGACGTTCGCCAGTGGTGGGTGTGCTGGTGCCTCAGCAGGTTGCTGGAGTCGGTGAAGCCCTTTGCGCACTGGGCACAGGTGTAGGGACGGTCGCCGCTGTGGGTGCGCTGGTGCTTCAGCAGGTCGCTGGACTGGGTGAAGTCCATGCCACAGTCACTGCAGGTGAAGGGCCGCTCCCCAGTGTGCAGGTGCCTGTGCACCTTCAGGTTCGTGGACGACTTGAAGCCTTTGCCGCAGTCGGAGCAGGTGAAGGGCCGCTCACTGCTGTGCATCCGCTGGTGGTCCTGCAGCCCCGACGACTGGGTAAAGCTCCTGCCACAGGTGGAGCAGGCATAGGGCTTCTCGCCCGTGTGCACCCGCCGGTGGATCTCCAGCTTGCTCGGGCTCAAGCAGGCCTTGCCACACATGTCGCACACATAACTCTTCTCCTTGTTGTGCCCCGCCATGAGGTCCTCCACCGAAGCTCAGCCCCTCGAAGCTTAGCCCGCACACCAAGCAGATGTGGGGGCTCACCGGCACCCTGGCCGCCATCAATGGCCGCTCACATCCCCGTATCTCCGTCCACAGCAACGGCTCCTAAACCCTGCAGGATGGGAACACAGAGGGTCAACAAGCTGGCAAACAGGACATTACTAACGCACGAACATTGCTAGTGCTTGAAGGGGGGGGGTGTGAGGAGAGGGGGAGGGGAGCAGGGATGGAGGGGGGCGCTGCAGTCGGAGGACCAGACGATGCATCGCAGCCTGCCGCCAACAGGGAGGGGGTGACGGGGGGGTGGAGAGGGGAGGGGGGGGGTGAGGGGGGGGGGGGAAGAAGTGGAGAGGTGGTGAGGAGGCAAGTGGGGAAGGGGAATGAGGACAGTGGAAGTGAGGGGAAGTTGAGAAGAGAGGAGAGTGAGGGGAAAGGGGAGTGGAAGAGGAGGGGGTTAGGGGGAGAAGGGAGGGGGTGGGGTGAGGAAGAAGGGGGGCAGCCCTGCCCCGTGATGTACCCCCGCCCTGCCCCGTGACGTATCCCCGCCCTGCGCCGTGAAGTACCCCCCCCCTCCACACACACATGACCGGCGCCTTGAAGTCACAGTGGGGCCGCCGGCACCGCCCCGCCAGCGTTTGTGGGGAACGCGGATAGGTTACACTGCAGCCTCCCACCGCCAGGTTAACACTGCAGTCGGAGGACCAGAGACGCTGCACCGCGGCCTCCCGTCGCCAGAAGGGCGCTGCATTCGGAGGACAGAGGGCTCCCAGACTCACTCACTGACACCCCCCTCTGCCCGCACGCCTCGGGCTCCGGCTCCTCGGGTTGCCGGCCGCAGGATCGGCCTCGGGGAGGGAGGAGGGGGTGGAGAAAGGACGCGGGGCCGAGCGGCGGCGGCTGTTCCCACCTGAGCTCCCGGCGCTGAGCGGAGGCCCCGCCTCTTCGTCTCACATCACAAAGGACCAGGTCCCGCTCCCTCCTTGCGACCAATCAATCAAAGCCGCGTCCCCGCCCCTCGGACGGAACAGCGCCCTCTGCCAACCGGAGCCGCCCATCCCGCCCTAGCAACGGTTGCCACGGCGCAGCCGGCCCCGCCCCCACGGCTCCTACACCACGTGGGGGGGCAGGGAGGGGAAACAATCACAGCAGCTGCACAGGCTGCAAACCTGAGATAAAACCTCAAGGGGGGCCATACTACAAAATGGTGCAGTAACTCAGCGGGACAGGCAGCATCTCTGGAGAGAAGGAATGGGTAAAGTTTCATGGTCGAGACACTTCCTCAGACAGAGTCGCAGGAGAGATGTAGACGGTGATGTGGAGTGAAATGCTTTTACATAGAAACATAGTCAATAGGTGCAGGAGTAGGCCATTCAGCCCTTCGAGCCAGCACCGCCATCCAATATGATCACGGCTGATCATCCTTAAACAGTACCCCTTTCCTGCCTTCTCCCCATATCCCCTGATTCCGCTATCTTTAAGAGCTCTATCTAGCTCTCTCTTGAAAGTATCCAGAGAACCGGCCTCCTCCGCCCTCTGAGGCAGAGAATCCCACAAACTAGCAACTGCATTGTGTGAAAATTTGTTTCTACGTCTCCGTTCTAAATGGCTTACCCCTTATTAAACTATGGCCCCTGGTTCTGAACTCCCCCAACATCGGGAACATGTTTCCTGCCTCTAGCAAAGTGTGTCCAGGTTCAGCTCCTGAAGGACCGTGTTGGGGCACTGGAGAAGCAGCTGGATGACCACAGGATCATTTGGGAAAATACTGGACAGGATCTACAATAAGATCGTTACACTGAAGATACCCAAAGAGAGAAGGGACAGACATCAGGCAGAGCTGTGGTAGTCGGGGACAGACAGGGGTTTCTGCGGCAACAGGTGGGAGGCAAGGATGGTGTGTTGCCTCCCTGGTGCTAGGATCCAGGACGACACGGACCCATTGCAGAGCATCCTCAAGGGTGAAGGTGAGCAGCCGGAAGTGGTAGTGGATGTCGGCACAAATGACGTCGGGAAGAATAGGAAAGACATTCTACAGCGTGACTTCAGAGAACTCGGAAGGCAGCTGAAAAGCAGGACCTCCAGGGTGGTTATCTCCGGTTTGCTTCCAGTTCCTCGTGCTGGTGAGGGAAGGAACAGGGAGATAGAGGATCTCAATGTGTGGCTGAGGAGCTGGTGTAGGGAGCAGGCATTTAGATTCTTAAACCACTGGGATCTGCTTTGGGGGAAGGGTGAATTGTACAAAATGATGGGTTGCCCCTTGACAGGTTGGGGAACAATGGCAGGTATTTCTGGGAATAATACAGAAGGTGCAGGATCTGTTCATTCCAAAGAGGAAGAAAGATTCCAAGGGGAGTAAGGGGCGACCATGGCTGACAAGGGCAGTCAGGGACAGTATAAAAATAAAAGAGAAGTACAACATAGCAAAGATGAACGAGAAGCAAGAGGATTGGGTAACTTTTAAAGAGCAACAGAAGATAACTAAAAAGGCAATACGGGGAGAAAAGATGAGGTACGAAGGTAAGCTAGCCAAGAATATAAAGGAGGATAGTGTAAGCTTCTTTTGGTATGTGAAGAGGAAAAAATTAGTTTAACCCAAATTTGGACCCTTTAAGACTGAAAAAGGTGAATTTATTATGGGGAACAAGGAAATGGCAGACGAGTTGAACAGGTACTTTGGATCTGTCTTCACAAACAATCTCCCAAATGTACTAATGGCCAGAGGATCTAGGGTGACGGAGGAACTGAAGGAAATTCACATTAGGCAAGGAATGGTGTTGGTTAGACTGATGGGACGGAAGGCTGATAAATCCCCAAGACCTGATGGTCTACATCCCAGGGTACTTAAGGAAGGAGAAGTCAAGGGGGGGAGAGAGAGGTGGAGAGAGGGACAGTGGACGGAGAGTTTATTGATTACCCCCTTAGACGGGAGTTTATTGATTATGTACAGCAAGGGGGAAGAGTGGGGGAGAGATGGAGAGAGGGGAGAGGAGTTTATTGATTATTTACCTCATATATCCACTCAGACAGAGGTTTATAACATTATTTAACCCAGTTTTTCTAACAGACCTGTAGTTTATGTGGAGATTTATTGATTATTTTCAGGGGGGTAACAGACACTGAGAGATGTTTATAACATTATTTACCCCAGTTTTACCCCCAGACATGTAGTTTATGTGGAGATTTACCTCAGTAAATAAGGCAGGTAGACAAAAATGCTGGAGAAACTCAGCTGGTGAGGCAGCATCAATGGAATGAAGGATACATTAAACTACTCTTGCTGGTGTCTCTGCCAAGGCACCAGGTGAATTTATTATGTGGAACAAGGAAATGGCAGATGAGTTGAACAGGTACTTTGGATCTGTCTTCACTAAGGAGGACACAAACAATCTTCCTGATATATTAGTGGCTAGAGGATCTGGGGTGACAGAGGAACTGAAGGAAATCCACATTAGGCAGAAAATGGTGTTGGATAGGCTGATGGGACTGAAGGCTGATAAATCCCCAGGGCCTGATGGTCTGCATCCCAGGGTTCTTAAGGAAGTGGCTCTAGAAATCGTGGATAATTTTCCAATGTTCTATAGACTCAGGATCAGTTCCTGTGGATTGTAGGGTAGCTAATGTTATCCCACTTTTTAAGAAAGGCAGGAGAGAGAAAATGGTGAATTATAGACCAGTTAGCCTGACATCGGTGGTGGGGAAGATGCTGGAGTCAATTATAAAAGATGAGATAGCCGCACATTTGGATAGCAGTAACAGGATCGGTCCGAGTCAGCATGGATTTACAAAGGGGAAATCATGCTCGACTTATCTTCTGGAATTTTTTGAAGATGTAACTAGGAAAATGGACAAGGGAGAGCCAGTGGATGTCATGTACCTGGACTTTCAGAAAGCATTTGATAAGGTCTCACATAGGAGATTAGTGGGCAACATTAGGGCACATGGTATTGGGGGTAGAGTGCTGACATGGATAGAGAAGTGGTTGGCAGACAGGAAACAAAGAGTAGGGATTAACGGGTCCCTTTCAGAATGGCAGGCAGTGACTACTGGGGAACCGCAAGGCTCAGTGCTGGGACCGCAGCTATTTACAATATACATCAATGATTTGGATGAAGGGATTCAAAGTAACATTAGCAAATTTGCAGATGACACAAAGCTGGGTGGCAGTGTGAACTGTGAGGAGGATGCTATGAGAGTGCAGGGTGACTTGGACAGGTTGGTGGAGTGGGCAGTTTCATGGCAGATGGTTTAATGTGGATAAATGTGAGCTTATCCACTTTGGTAGCTAAAACAGGAAGGCAGAATATGCGTCAAGTTGGGAAAAGGGGAAGTACAACGGGATCTGGGGGTCCTTGTACATCAGTCTATGAAAGTAAGCATGCAGGTACAGCACGCAGTGAAGAAACGAATGGCATGTTGGCCTTTATAACGAGGAATCGAATATAGGAGCAAAGAGGTCCTTCTGCAGTTGTACAGAGCCCTAGTGAGACCACACCTGGAGTATTGTGTGCAGTTTTGGTCCCCTAATTTGAGGAAGGACATTCTTGCTATTGAGAGAGTGCAGCATAGGTTTACAAGGTTAATTCTCAGGATGGCAGGACTGTCATATGCTGAGAGAATGGAGCAGCTGGGCTTGTACACTCTGGAGTTTAGAAGGATGAGAGGATATCTCATTGCAACATATAAGATTGTTAAGGGCTTGGACACGCTAGAGGCAGGAAAAATGTTCCCGATGTTGGGGGAGTCCAGAACCAGGGGCCACAGTTTAAGAATAAGGAGTAAGCCATTTAGAACGGAGACGAGGAAACACTTTTTCTCAGAGTGGTGAGTCTGTGGAATTCTCTGCCTCGGTGGCGGTGGAGGCAGGTTCTCTGGATGTTTTCAAGAGAGAGCTAGATAAGGGTCTTTAAAATAGCGGAGTCAGGAACGGGGTACCGATTGGGGATGATCAGCCATGATCACATTTAATGGCGGTGCTGGCTCGAAGGGCCAAATGGCCTACACCTGCACCTATTGTCTATTGGCACGGCAGCAACTCTCTCTCACTCCTACAAGAAAAAGACTTTCGCAACTTAAAAACAGCGCTGGCTTCTGCACCAGCTACTGCACGCTTTAGCCCTCCCAGTCCAACTGGCCATTATCAAGTGCAATGCCCATACAAGTGGCCACAACAAAGTCTCCCGGGGGAATGCCCTAGCTGACATTACTGCCCGCATAGCAGATAACGAATTCTGCACATTGGTCTCCACAGAACCAAAGATTCTAGTAGGCAGAATGGCTCTGTCAGACAAGGGAATGTAAAGTTAATTAATGTAACGTTTTGCCACATAAAAAGATATTTGGAAACCAGGGGGCTCTGCCGTTGAGCAGCAGCAACAGAGAGAGGGGGAGGGAGAGGGGAAGAGGGAGAGGGGGGGAGAGGGAATCAAGTGGGATATAAGGGATGTGTAAATGTGTGTTTTGGGTTCAGACCGTTCTTCAGTATATGCTGCATTCATGAACAAAGTATGAACATTTTGGGGCGTATCAATGTTTTAAGAGTTTTGCATGATTTCCTTGAGGTGTGTATAACTGTGTTTTACTCTTGAGTGAGAATTTTATTGCTTTAAAGTGTGTGAATATCTGAGATTCAGCATATTGCGTGAGGTGTGGAAATTTGTGAGTGAATGTCACAGAAGAGGGTGTACAGTGAGTGAGTTTAAAGACTGTTACTTGTTGGTGGAACCGGTTCTAGGTGAATGTTGAATTAATCCTATAGTTCAGATGAAATAGGATGTCATTGAATGAGCTTGCTCATTTACGTGATAAATCTTTGTAGAGTCTCATGTGGTTTAAAAGGTAGTATCGCTAAGAAGTTGCAGTTGTGTGGGGCTGGAGCCGCACACAGTTATTTTATTTTCCTTTGCTCTTCGGAAATGCATTGGCTATCTATGTGGAAATTAACTGTTTATGCTCTATCATCTCAACTTTTATTAAACAGCGGATGTGGTTCAGCAAAAAGACTGTTCATTTTCTTCGCTGCACGACCTGGCATTAAGATTGGTGACCTTATCGTTATTTTAAGTTTGATATCTTCCTTTTTATTACCTATGGAATTGAATTCAAGAGAGATCTGAATTGCACACTGGCCATGTGGGATTCAAATTGAGGTGTTGGATGAGAATTGGAAATGCCTTTATCTCAGAAAAAAAATCTGTTAATTTGAAATTGTTTTTTCTTTATAATGACCTATTTTTAAAGGGTCTGCCTTGTAAGTAGTTAAAGAGTTTAAGTAAAGCCTAGCACTAGCACTAGCAAGAGTACAGCACAATAACATGAATGTTTTCGCCTTTCTTCTGCAACACTATCGAGATTCCAGCACAATAACATGAACAATGCTCTGTAAGATAAAGAATTGCTGAATTGCTGATTATTAGGGTATACATATGTCTGATTGAACATTACCTCTGTGTGTGGTGAAAGAGAGACTCTGTAGTCTATATTTTACATACGGTGAGAGTTGACTCCCACACCCGCCTGGCGAATTAAAAACGTTACTGTATTACTAACTTTTGTGTTGTCATCTGTTTGAAACAAATTGAACCTTAACACTAGGACTCAGCACATGGGAGGGGCAAACCCAGAAAGGGAGGGACATCAACCTACCCTTTCAATCCCTTACCGGCTAGAAGTAGATCTCTTTCCCTGATGAAGCTACAGCGATAGCGAAACTGGAAGATCGTTGCCCAGTCGGGAAGAGTTCGGCAGGTGGTCTCCGCAAGCTGGGAAAAACAAAGACTTGGTGAGTACCGTGGTTTTAAGCCTAGTACGCTAGAGATAATTGATGCTATAGTTTACTGCATTAGTATTGCAGTATAGTCTAATACTAACTAAGCCAGAAATGAGTAATAACATGCAGAGGGGAGTGGGGGTAGAGTGATTGTTTAGCAACAGTGGAGCTAATAGGACTTGATGTTTCAATCCCTGTAATAAGTCGGCACTCTTGCTATTTGCAATGGGATTGGAGTGGTGCAAGGTAGGGTAGGTACGTCATCGGGGTCATCAGGTGGGCACCCTCCTTCTTTGATGTTTCATTGATAAGCCCACAACATCTCTAGAGGGCTCAAAGGTGAGACCTGGCGTCCCAGTTACACCCCTCTCAATTCCATACCCTCCTGTCTTCATCTTGCAGCCCAATTGTGATCTTTCCTTTTGATCCAAATCCAATTGCTGCTTTTTTCATCAATTTGATGATGATTTGATTGCTTGTTGGAGGGAGCGGCCCCTCACCTCCATTTTCTTTAATAGCCTGGTCGTAGATGTAGCAACAAATCCCCTGCATCCACTTCGACTGGGAAAATCTTGGTCTTCCAGCCATTCTGGGCAGCTTCAGCTGCCTGTTCAGAGTACTTGGTCTTTTTCCTCTCATAAGCTTCTTCAACACCATCTTCCCATGGAACTGTCTATTCCACAACATATGCCAACTTGGCTGTTGTGGACCACAGGACCATGTCTGACAGTAGTGTAATAATGTGAATCGCAACCAGCACAGGAATCAACCGAGACCAAGAGATTCCTTTGCAGTCATTGTTAGAGTTCTTTATAAAATGCCCCAGACTCTGCACCATCTGAGGGTTCTGCAAGAGCAGAGCCAACCCACATAGGGTATCACGAGGCAGGCAAAGATATTAACACACTTTGTAAAAATGGCAAATCCCACCCAGGAAACATTACAAAAATTGGCCTGAAACCTGGCCAAAGCAAGCATGACAAATTTTGATTGAAAATTGCCAGAAAAATCTAGATGAGGAGTACCTGGAGGGCGAACCAACTAATCGTGTGCAGGAGGCGGTCACCAAAGCCTTAATCTGGAAGAAGAAAAATGAGGGTGATAAATTTAAAATCAGAACGGAGGATCTTAGAGAAGGAGTTTTGAACCTGACTTCAGAGACTGGCTGGAACAGCGAGGCAGCCTGCTGGAGTCCCAGCCCCACAGACAGGCCCCACCTCAACGTCCAATGTAGCTGTTTACATCCCACAGATAGAGAGATCGACAGAGAGATAGAGACAGAGAGACAGACAGAGACACAGAGAGAGTGACAGAGAGACAGAGACAAGAGACAGAGAGAGCGCGACAGAGTGAGAGAGAGACAGAGAGAGACAGAGTGACAACGAGAGAGAGAGACAGGGAGAGAGAGAGAGACAGGGAGAGAGAGAGTGAGACAGCGAGAGAGAGAGAGGCAGGGAGCGAGAGATGGGCAGGGAGCGAGAGAGGGGCAGGGACCGAGAGAGGGGCAGGGACCGAGAGAGGGGCAGGGAGCGAGAGGGGCAGGGAGTGAGAGAGGGGCAGAGAGCGAGAGAGGGAGTGACAGAGAGGGGGAGAGAGAGAGGGAGACAGAGTGAGACGGGGGAGAGACGGGGAGAGACAGGGGAGAGGGGATAGAGAGAGAGAGAGATAGAGACACAGAGGGGGAGAGCGGGAGATGGAAAGCAGAGAGAGATAGATAGAGATAGAGAGAGATAGAGATATAGCTACAGATACAGAACAGATATAGAACAGAGATAGAATAGAGAGAGGGAGATCGAGAGGGAGAGAGTTAGAGAGAGAGAGAGAGAGAGAGAGAGAGAGAGAGAGTTAGAGAGAGAGACAAACAGAGAGAGACAGAGATAGAGACAGAGATAGAGAGAGAGAGAGAGAGAGAGAGAGAGAGAGAGAGAGAGAGAGAGAGAGAGAAAGACAGAGAGAGAGAGAGAGATGTCTGTGTACATTTATCGCGCAGTCGTTGTTTACTATTTGACAGTAAAACCAGATTGACCAACCTCGCAGGTTGAAAAGAGATAGAGGTTCAGAGAGATGGAGATAAAGAGAGACAGAGAGAGACTTTGTCCCGATTCCCCGCTCCCCTCAGCTACGATATTACTGTGTTGCGGCGGCGGCGGGACCCGACCCCAGGCCCCAGGCCCGGCTCCCCGAGCTCCGCCAACCCCAGGCCCAGTCACTGTCTCCCGGGTGCGAGGCCGCGGCCTGGACCCCGCCCCCGCCCTGATCCACCGGAGCCTCTCACTCACCGCGCCCGGCCCGGCCCGGATACTCACGGCTCATCCCGCCCGCCCGCCCGCTGCCCCGGAGACAGAGAGAGGGGGGCATAGAGGGGGCATCAGCCCGGAAATGACGTCGCTACCCCGGTCCGTTGCCCCGCAGGCGGCCTTAGCCCGGAAATGACGCCACGACCAAGATGGAGCCGACCCGCACTGGACGGTGAGAGAGAGAGAGAGTGTGAACGATAGGGGGGAGAGAAAGAGAGGGAGAGGGAGAGACAGAGAGAGAGAAAGTAGCAATGTTACAACATTTTGAGATTTTAAAAATAAAGTCTGTAATTTATCCCATCAGATAAAGCATAAAAATAAGTTTAATTTGACACCTAATTCACTTTCATATCTTCAGTATTAAAGAAGTTATGGCCATTTTCATACTCGGAAATTAGCATCTTGTTCCCTATTGCTTTTCCATTGACTAAACACAAAAGCTGTGATCGAGGACAGTTAAAAGCCCATAACTTTCTTAAAAATTAAGAGAACTGAAAGAAATTTTCAGTTATTATAGATTGAAGCATTCTGAAACAAATATGAAACAATCTTACTTAGATGACATGAAATTAAAGCATATAATTAGTTAGTTACCTAATTGTAGCTAATTACAAAATTCAATTACTAGATCTAAACATCTATCAATTTCTTAAGAATACATTAACATTTTTAAATAGCCTAAGTGTCCAAATAACATTCACACAAGAATTCACAATATAACATAATTTTTTTATCTCATTGTCATGGATTTACAGGCCAAATGGAAGAAATTGAATGTTTAATACCAGTAAATTAATGGGAATTTATATCATCTTGCGAATGGGGATTTCTGGAACGCTATCATTTGGAACGTTCATTTGCGGTGAATTTAACCCCGTATTGGCATGAAAATTATTGCCGTTAGTTCGGGGGGAATAATCACCGTGTCGCATGTAAAAATGTGAATTAAAGGCCTCTTAAGGAGAACGTTTATACATAAAAATAAAGCACTTTTGTTTACCTGTCCCGTGTGTGAAATTTGTCCCCGCTGTTGGCGTTGACGGGTTCAGAAGATGATTTTAAAATGATTCCAACGTTGAACTTGTCGGGAGATTTTTAAAACAAAATACTCCAAACGCCCCTCGGAACGATTCTCCCGCAAAAGCTTGTACTCCAACAAAATATAATTCAGGACAAGGGAGGAGAAACCCGCGTTTTAACCCCACCCCCCCCCTTAAAGGCGCCAAAATCACGCACACGGCCAGTGACAGAATTACAGCACCGCTGAAGGCAAGTATTGTAACATACCTAGAGAAAGAGGGAGAGAGAGAGGGGGAGGGGAGAGGGAGAGAGAGATCTGAGCGGTGGGGGGCTAACAGGGGCAGGAATAAGGGGAGAGGTTCAGAGAGAGAGAGGAGACTGTCCGGGGGAGGGAGGGGGCGAGAGGCTGGGGTTGGAAAAGGGGTGAAGTGAGTAGCGGGTGGAAGCAGGGAGCAAGGGGAGGGGGGAGGGATTCAAGGGGGAGTGGGTTTGGTGCCGAGGGGGATGAATGGGGGGGCAGGGAACTGGGGGAGAGAGAGAGAGGGGTCAAGTGAGTCAAGGAATGGGGTAGGGAGCCTGGTGGGGGTGGGGTCACATTGGGGGTGGGGAGGAGGGTGAGGGAGCAAAGGAGGGTAAGGAGCAGGAGGCGGCAGGGGTAAGAGGCAGGGAGCCACAGGGAGGAGGTCACATTGTTTGGGGGTGGGGAGGGTGATGCAGTTTAGGAAGTAAAACCAGGGCAAGATCTTCACTGTGAATGGCGGGGCGCTGAGACAATAGACAATAGGTGCAGGAAATGGCCATCCGGTCCTTTGAGCCAGCACCGCCATTCAATGTGATCATGGCTGATCATCCCGAATCAGTACCCAGTTCCTGCCTTCTCCCCATAACGTGGTGCTGGCTCGAAGGGCCGAATGGCCTACTCCTGCACCTATTGTCTATTGGCTATTGACTCCACAATCTTTGAGAGCCCTATCTAGCTCTCTCTTGAAACTATCCAGAGAACCGTTCTCCACTGCCCTCTGAGGCAGAGAATTCCACACTCACAACTCTCTGTGAGAAAAAGTGTTTCCTCGTCTCTGTTCTAAATGACTTACCCCTTATTCTTAAACTGTGGCCCCTGGCCCCATGTTTCCTGCCCCTAGCATGTCCAAACCCTTACTAATCTTATATGTTTCAATAAAATCCCATCTCATCCTTCGAAACTCCAGAGTGTACAAGCCCAGTCGCTCCATTCTCTCAGCATATGAAAGTCCTGCCATCCCGGGAATTAACCTTGTAAACCTACGCTGCTCTCCCTCAATAGCAAGAATGTCCTTCCTCAAATTAGGTGACCAAAACTGCACACAGTACTCCAGGTGTGGTCTCACTAGGACTCTGTACAACTCTGTGCCTTGCGGAATGTGTGGAGCCAAGGGATCTAGGAGTGCGGGTATGAGTAGGGCCGAAGGGCCTCTTTCCAACGCTGTATGACTCTATGACAAAGTGCTGGAGTAAATCAGCGGGTCAGGCAGCATCTGTGGAGAAGATAGACGCAAAGTGCTGGAGTAACTCAGCGGGTCAGGCAGCATCTGTGGAGAGAAGGAATGGGTGGCGTTTTGGGTCTACACCCTTCTTTGGTTTAGTTTAGTTTAGAGATGCAGCATGGAAACAACAGGTCATTTGGCCCACGGAGTCCGCGCCAACCAGCGATCACCCCGTACACTAGCACTATCCCACGCACATTAGGGACAATTCAGCAATTTTGCGGAGGCCTATTAATCTACAAACCTGAACGTCTTTGAAATGTTGGCGGAAACCAAGTTGGATGATATTTTACTAGGGGGACAAAGCCCAGTGCATAATTCCATCGACGGAGGTCAATTTAAAACAAATCTTAGCCACAATGGGTAGCTTTTTTGTAAGACATCGCTTTTTTGATAACTTACATTCACTTTTTTTGTTTATTCACTATTATGCGTTGTATGATTTAACAATCTTTATAATCACTTCATTTTATGTTTTTCTTTTTCCCTTAATTATGTTTAATAGTGTCAGGAGATGTAAAACTAGTGCAGAAATTATGAAGGACAACCCTGGACTCGGGATTTCGAGGTACTTGGCGGCATCACATGAATTATACATTCTGGTAATAATAGCCAATGCAAGATAATAGTCGAATAAACACCAGAGGTCTCACTTTTTGTAGTTGGAACATTAGAGGTGCGAATGAGCCAATTAAGAGGGGTAAAATTCTGGCACAATTAAAATCATTAAACATTGATATTGCGTTCCTACAAGAAACGCATTTGAAACAACAAACGCAGATCAGATTAAGGGCAAACTGGATAGGTGAAACCTACTACTCCTCATTCACTTCTAAAGCAAGAGGCACGGTCATTATAATTCGGAAAGGTATCCCTTTTATATTAAAGAAGTCTATATCTGATAAAGAGGGAAGATACGTTATAGTCACGGGAGAAATTTACAATACACCATTAACTATGATAAATATTTATGCGCCTAATTTTGATAATCCCCAATTTTTAAAGAAAATAGTAGATATAATTGCAGAGCATAATTATCAAAATATTATAATGGGGGGAGATTTTAATTGTGTTATAGACCCATACTTAGACAAATCAATAAAGGTAGGGAAGCGTCTAGTTAAAACCAAGACCTGTGAATTTTTAAATACATATAAAAAATAATAACATAACTGACGTTTGGAGAATAGCAAACCCAATTGGAAGGGAATATTCGTTTTACTCGTCGCCTCATAAAACTTATTTACGAATTGACTATTTCTTAGTGGATACAAAATTAATCCCGTATACAATTAAACCATCATATCATAATAGTATTATTTCCGATCATTCACCACTTATACTTAAAATCAAGGGAATAACCATATATAACCATATAACCATAACAGCACGGAAACAGGCCATCTCGGCCCTTCAAGTCCATGCCGAACTTTAAATTTTTTTTTTTTTTTTTTAATTAAAAATAAATACTTCCCCCTAGTCCCATCTACCTGCACTCAGACCATAACCCTCCATTCCTTTCCCGTCCATATACCCATCCAATCTATTTTTAAAGGATAACATCGAACCTGCCTCCACCACTTCCACTGGAAGCTCATTCCACACAGCTACCACTCTCTGAGTAAAGAAGTTCCCCCTAATGTTCCCCCTAAACTTCTGTCCCTTAATTCTCAAGTCATGTCCCCTTGTTTGAATCTTCCCTACTCTCAATGGGAAAAGCTTATCCACGTCCACTCTGTCTAACACGCTCATAATTTTAAAGACCTCTATCAAGTCCCCTCTTAACCTTCTGCGCTCCAAAGAATAAAGACCTAACTTGTTCAACCTTTCTCTGTAACTTAGTTGCTGAAACCCAGGCAACATTCTAGTCAATCTCCTCTGTACTCTCTCTATTTTGTTGACATCCTTCCTATAATTAGGCGACCAAAATTGTACTCCATACTCCAGAATTGGCCTCGCCAATGCCTTGTACAATTTTAACATTACATCCCAACTTCTATATTCAATGCTCTGATTTATAAAGGCCAGCACACCAAAAGCTTTCTTTACCACCCTATCTACATGAGATTCCACCTTCAGGGAACTATGCACAGTTATTCCTAGATCCCTCTGTTCAACTGCATTCCTCAATTCGCTACCATTTACCGTGTACGTCCTATTTTGATTTGTCCTGCCGAGATGTAGCACCTCACATTTGTCAGCATTAAACTCCATCTGCCATCTTTCAGCCCACTCTTCCAAATGGCCTAAATCTCTCTGTAGACTTTGAAAATCTACTTCATTATCGGGTATAATGCCAGGTATAAAATCTTTTTGGAAATTCAACGCACAAATATTAAATAACCCGCAGGGTTATGAGTATATGAAAGAACAAACAAAATTTTTTTTCGAGACAAATGATACGCCGGGTATTTCTGTATCGCTATTATGGGAAACCTTTAAGGCATACGTTCGTGGTGTTATAATCTCTTATCAAAGTTATCAAAATAAAGAAAATAAAAGAACTTCAGAGGATAGAACAGGAAATAAAATTACTAGAACTGGACAATGCAAGTGACCTAACTATAGATAAACATAATAAGATAACCTTATTGAAATACAAACTCAATAGAATATTATCGGGTAGAGTAATAAGACTATTCCAAATTACAAAACAGGCACACTTTGAATTTGGGGATAAGCCACATAAATTATTAGCGAGGCAACTGAGGCAACAAGAAAAGGAAAATACTATCACTAAAATTAAATCTGATAAGGGTGAGCTTCTAACATTACCTAAGGATATTAATAAAAGGTTTGCCCAATTTTATCATAATTTATACACAACTAAAATAAATACAGATGATAGTAAAATTACAAATTTTCTAGATATTTGGAACCTCCCTAAATTGGATAGTTTAGAACAAGAGGAATTAGGAGCACGGATTACTAGTGAAGAAATAAAACAAATAATAAACTCATTGAAAATTGGGAAGACCCCAGGACCAGACGGTTTTAGTAATGAATTTTATAAACACTTTCAGGAGTCACTTGTACCAAGATTACTCAACTTATACACGCAGGCTTATACCGAAAATAAACTACCAGAAACTTTAGCAGAATCAACAATAACGCTTATACCAAAAAAAGATAAAGATTTAGATGAACCGGGTTCTTACAGAGCTATATCACTTTTAAATACGGATCAGAAAATTTTAGCAAAGATTCTAGCAAGAAGACTGAATAATTATATTAATAAATTGGTAAACCCGGATCAAACGGGATTTATACCCAAAAGACAATCATTTAATAACTTGAGAAGGCTTTTCAATATAATGTACTCTCACAAAGAGGACATTGAATATATTTTAGTCGTTACGCTGGATGCAGAGAAGGCATTTGATCAGGTAGAATGGCAGTATTTATATAAGGTACTCGAAAAATTTTATACGGGAGAGAATTTTATTAGATGGGTTTATGATAAACCTACGGCAAGAATATTAACTAACAATATGTTATCTTCAAAATTTTACTTATCAAGGGGTAATAGGCAGGGTTGTGCCTTATCACCATTGCTATTTGCCCTTATGATAGAACCGCTGGCTGAAAGGATTAGAAATCATCCGAATATTCACGGATATAATACCAAGGACTCAAAGAATAAAATTTCATTATATGCTGATGATATTCTTTTATATATTACTAATACACAAACGAGTATTCCCACCTTATTAACACTAATTGAGGAATTTGGTTCTTTTTCAGGATATAGAATAAACTGGAATAAAAGCGAAATCATGTCTTTAAAACCACAGGATGCGAGACACTTATTAAAATTCCCTTTCAAAATTGCAACAGAAAAATTCAAGTATTTAGGTATTCAAATTACGAGAAGACACAAATCATTATTTAGCGCCAATTTTATGCCACTATTAAATAAATTGAATGTTATGATTAAATTTTGGAAAACGCTCCCATTCTCATTGATAGGTAGAATTAATGCTATAAAAATGACTTTCTTACCACAATTAATATATTTGTTTCAAGCAATCCCAATATATATTCCGAAATATTTTTTCAAAAAACTAGATTCTAATATCACTAATTTTATATGGGATTATAGAGCACACAGAATTCAACGAAAGCATTTGTGTAAACCTAAAGAAGCTGGGGGTTTATCACTACCTAACTTTACGTATTACTACTGGGCAGTGCATATTAAGAACATAATGTACTGGTTGGATAGTTCCACTCACCAGTCAGAGTGGATAAGAATGGAAAAAGAGGAGTCTTTCCCGTACGATATAGGAACGATCTTGTTCTCACCAATAAAATTGAATAGTATAATATATAAGAAGAACCCAATTATTCACAATACAATAAGAATTTGGAAACAAATAAAATTATCCTTGAAATTAAATAATCTATCAGTATTAACCCCAATTCTGAATAATCCTGCATTCAAACCATCTCTTATCGACAAAACATATACACAATGGGATAGATTGGGGATTGGGAAAGTAGGAGATATGTATGAACTGGGCAAATTGTTATCATTTCAACAATTAAAATTAAAATTTAAACTGAATGATAATCAATATTTTAAATATATACAGATATGTGATTTATGAAGAAATATATACATAGATCTCAAACTATATTTTTAGACCCTTTAGAAGAAGCAATGAATATTAAGGCTGATTCAGAAAAACTAATATCATATTTTTATAATAGTATATTAAATAGAGAATTACCCTCAACAGAGGCACTAAGAGAAGATTGGGAACATGAACTAATGATAAAGATCCCGAAAGATAGATGGGAAAAGTATCTGATGAATACACATAATTGTTCCATTAATGCAAGACATAATTTAATTCAATTTAAATTATTACATAGACTATATTATTCAAAAACGAGGTTGAATACATTTTACCCAAATGTCTCTCCCAGATGCGATAAATGTTTGTTTCAAAATGCCAATATAACACATTCATTTGTAGGATGTACAAGGTTGAATACATTTTGGAGCGATATATTTGATATATTTACAAAGCTCTTCAAGTCAAGAATAGAACCTAATATGGAATGGATTATATTTGGAATAATATTAGAAGATAGCAATTTAAACAAAGACCAAAAAGTATTCTTTAATTATGGGTTAATAATTGGAAAGAAATTGATACTTAAATTTTGGAAAAATACAGCTATACCAACTATTAAAATGTGGATTAGGAATATGACGGACATAGCACACCTAGAAGAAATGAGACTCCGCCTAATAGATAAATATGACCAATTCTTAAGGAGTTGGTCCCCTTTCATCGACTTTTTGGAATCATGTGATGCAGCAGTACCGTAAAGATTACTGATTCAGGTCAGGTCGTGGATAGATTTACATCTCCAAACAAAGATTTGAAAATTTCTTTTTTAAGGGTCTTTTTCTACTATTTCTACTTTCTATTTTTTATTTTCTTATATACACACTTCACGTTTTTCTATTTTCTACTATTTATTTTTCCTCTTTCTTTTCTCTATTTTTTTTCTTTCTTTTTTTTAAATTTTTTACCTCCTTTTCAAAAACATAAAACTAGAGGTTGTACATAGAATGCATTACGTTATGACATAGTTGGCACCTAAAATTAGGTACCACTGTATTGTTTTGTATTGTATTAACTTCTAATAAAATAAACAAAACAAAAAAAAAGAAACGTTGGAAGAAACCGGAACACCCGGAGTAAAAATCCACGCAGGTCAAGGCGAGAACGTACATTCTCCGCACAGGCAGCACCCATGGTCAGGATCGACCCCGGGTCTCTGGCTGTGAAGCAGCAACTGTACCAGTGTGCCGCACAGAATTATATGACGGTTTCCTCTGCCATAAACACACTCAATATGTGCTAGTAATGTCCTGTTTGCCAGCTTGTTG
Organism: Malacoraja senta; assembly: GCA_038087875.1. Taxonomy (NCBI): domain Eukaryota; kingdom Metazoa; phylum Chordata; class Chondrichthyes; order Rajiformes; family Rajidae; genus Malacoraja; species Malacoraja senta. Next base: position 10,973 of record JAXLNO010000369.1, on the reverse strand, counting down.
GCCGTCTGTGTTCCCCTCCTGCAGGGTTTAGGAGCCTTTGCTGTGGACGGAGAGACGGGGACGTGAGCGGCTATTGTGGGTGCCCATGGTGCAGGTGAGCCCCCCCCCCTGCTCGGTGTGTGGGCTGAGCTTCGATGGAGGACCACATGACGGGGCACAACAAGGAGAAGCGTTATGAGTGAGACGTATGTGGCAAGGCCTGGCAGAGCCCGAACGAGCTGGAGATCCACCGATGGGTGCACACGGGAGAACGCCCCTTCAACTGCTTAGAGTGCGACAAGAGTTTCAAGACGGCGAATGTCCTGGAGGCCCACCGGCAAGTGCACAAGGGCGAGATGCCCTATGGCTGCTCCACATGCGGCAAAAGTTTTTCCTGGTTGTCGGGGCTGCTGCACGCACCAACGAGTGCACAGCAGTGAGTGGCCCTCACCTCCGACTGCGGCAAAGGCTTCAAGTCGTCCAAAGACCTGAAGGTGCACAGGCGGCTGCATACCGGGGAGCGGCCCTTCACCTGCAGCGACTGCGGCAACGGCTTCACCCACTCCAGCAACCTGCTGCAGCACCAGCGCACCCATACCGGCGAGCGCCCCTACACCTGTGCCCAGTGCGGCAAGGGCTTCACCAGATCCAGCAGCTTGATGAAGCACTAGCGCACTCACACCGGTGAGCGCCCCTACACCTGTGCCCAGTGCGGCAAGGGCTTCACCAAGTCTAGCAACCTGCTGCAGCACCAGCGCACCCACACCGGCGAGCATCCCTACAGAAGTGCCCAGTGCGGCAAGGGCTTCACCAGATCCAGCAGCTTGCTGAAGCACCAGCACACCCACACCGGCGAGCGTCCTTACACCTGTGCCCAGTGCGGCAAGGGCTTCACACACTCCAGCAACCTGCTGGAGCACCAGCGCACCCACACCGGCGAGCGCCCCTACACCTGTGCCCAGTGCGGCAAGGGCTTCACCAGCTCTAGCAACCTGCTGAAGCACCAGCGCACCCACACCGGCGAGCGCCCCTACACCTGTGCCCAGTGCGGCAAGGGCTTCACCAGATTCAGCAACCTGCTGGTGCACCAGCGCACCCACACCGGCGAGTGCCCCTACACCTGTGCCCAGTGCGGCAAGGGCTTCACCAGCTCTAGCAACCTGCTGAAGCACCAGTGCACCCACACCGGCGAGTGCCCCTACACCTGTGCCCAGTGCGGCAAGGGCTTCACCCACTCCAGCAACCTGCTGGTGCACCAGCGCACCCACACAGGCGAGCGTCCTTACACCTGTGCCCAGTGCAGCAAGGGTTTCACCCAATCCAGCAGCCTGCTGAAGCACCAGCACACCCACACCGGCGAGCGCCCCTACACCTGTGCCCAGTGCGGCAAGGGCTTCACCCAATCCTATCAGCTGCTGAAGCACCAGCACACCCACATCAGCGAGCGTCCCTACACCTGTACCCAGTGCGGCAAGGGCTTCATCTGCTCCACCAGGCTGCTGTCCCATCAGCGGATGCACGCCGGCGACCATCCCGTCCCCAGCCCGGTGTGTGGAGAGCGCATTGCCATGGCTTCGCACGCCCTTTCTCACCAGCACGTGCACACCAGTGGCCAGCCCTACGACTGCCCGTTCTGTGGTGAGTCGTTTGACAGCTCGCGGGGGTTGCGGCAGCACCGACGGGCCCACAACGGCGAGCAGCTGCTCCCACTGTGTCATGAGAGCCTGGGGGCTGCGGGAGCACCAGCGGGTACACACCAGAGAGACACTTTGTGTGCGCTGAGTGTGGCAAGAGTTTCACCCGCATGTCCAGCCTGTGGCAGCACCTGCGTATCCACAGTGGTGAGCGTCCCTTCCCCTGCCCGTCCTGTGGTAAGGGCTTTACCCGTTCCTCCAGCCCGCTGGCACACCGCCACGTGGATAGGCGCTGTTTAGGTAGAGACAAAATGCTGGAAGGAATGAGTAACGTTTCTTGTCGAGGCCCTCTTCAGTCTCGACCCGAAATGTCACCCAGTCCTTCTCTCCGGAGATGCTGCCTGTCCCGCTGAGTTAATCCGGCATTTTGTGTCCTTTTTTGTAAACCAGCATCTGCAGGTTCTTGTTTTTATACATTTCTGGTTAACCATCTCTGCACCTTCCCCAAAGCCTCCACATCAGTCCTGTAATGGAGTGACCAGAACTGTATGCAATACTCCAAATGCTACCTGACCTATGTCCCTTAGAGCTGCACATAAACATTCCTCTCTCCATATCTCACATCCTTTTATCTCCTTATTTTCCCTCGCTGTCACTTACTTCACTCATCTGGCAATCACCCCCTCATCTGTTAACATAGTGTCAGTCTGAAGAAGGGTCCTGACCCAAAATGTCACCTATCCATGTTCTCCACAGATGCTGCCTGACCCGCTGGGTTACTCCAGCACTATGTGAAATGTCACCTGTCCATGTTCCCCACAGATGCTGCCTGACCCTCCGAGTTACTGCAGCACTCTGTGAAACGTAACCCATCCATGATGTCCCCAGATGCTGCCTAACCTGATGAGTTACTGCAGCACTTTGTGTTAGAGTCATAGAGTGATACAGAGTGGAAACAGGACCTTCGGCCCAACTTGCCCACACCGACCAACATGTCCCGGCTACACTGGTCCCACCTGCCTGCATTTGGTCCATTTCCCTCCAAACATGTCCTATCCATGTACCTGTCTATAACTGTTTAACCATTAACCATTACAGCACGGAAACAGGCCATCTCGGCCCTTCAAGTCTGTGCCGAAACGTTGGGATAGTACCAGACTCAACTCCCTCCTCCGGCAGCTTGTTCCATACACCCACCACCCTCTGTTGAAAAGTTACCCTTCAGATTCCTATTAAATCTTTTCCCCTTCACCTTGGACCCGTGACCTCTGGTCCTCGATTCCCCCACTCTGGGCAAGAGATATTGTGCATCTAACTAAATTGTGCTCTATGCAAGATTCCAGCATCTACAGTTTCTTATGTCTCCCTCACCTATATCCACCTATCACTTCTGAAGAAGGGTCTCAACCTGAAACATCACCCATACCTACTCTAGAGATGCTGCCTGTCCCGCTGAGTTACTCCAGCATTTTGTATCCACCTATCATTTGCCAGGCTTTGTCCAACCCCCATCTCTCTTTTCCTGCTTCCTCCCCCCACTCAGTCTGAAGAAGGGTCCTGACTCAAAACGTTGTCTGTCCATTCCCTCTAAAGCGGTGGAGGAACTCAGTGGGTCAGGCCGGATCTGTAGAGGGAAGGGAATCCGTGACCACCCCCACCTCTCCTTTCCAACTTTCTCTACCCTCCACACCAAGCAGTCTGAAGAAGGGTCCTGATCTAGAATGTTGTCTGTCCATGCTCTCCAGAGGTGCGAGTTACACCAGGAGATTGTGTCTCTTATTGCTAACCAGCATCTGCAGTTCCTTGTATCTAGACTAGGCATGCATATCACCCTACACTTGCGCTCGGTCCGCCAAGGCCTGTTGAATCTCCCGGTTGCCAATGACTTTAACTCCCCTTCCCAATCCCACTGATCTTTTTGTCCTGGGCCTCCTCCATTGCCAGAGTGAGATGACACGCAAATCGGAGGAACAGATCCTCATAGCTTACAGCCCAATGACATGAACACAGAATTCTCCAATTTGAGGAGACTCTCCACTCCTCCAAATTAAGTCCGGGAGTCTGTCCCGACCCCAACTCTTTTTTCCAGCTGCTCCCCCCCCCCTCCAACTCCATTAGTCCATAGAAAGGTCCAGACCTGACACGTCGCCTGACCAGTCCCCTCCAAAGTGCCGGTAGAACTCAGTAGGTCAGCCGTCCGTGGTGGAAAACGGATGGAGAAGTGTTCCTAATATAAGCCGTCCTTGGCCCTGTCGAGGAGCAGACAATCAACAGTACCAGCATCTTCTCATTCATACTGTACCCAAGTGAAAATGCAAAAGTGAGACAAGCTGCGCACAGCCGACTGCTCACAGTACCAGCTGGCTGCCGCTGGCCCAAAAACTTAAAAGCATTTTTTTAAAGTGTTTTTTTAAAAGAAAGTCTTGACGCATTTGTGCCTTGCGTAACAAATAAAGCAAGTTTTTCCTGACCTGACTGTGTTCTTCAGAATTCATGTTGTGCTATCATTAATGAAAGAAAATGCCAACCATCTCCAGAAATGATAAGAAATTATTCTTGCCTCCATGCATATCTGTAGTCGTAGGGCAGTCGGACACCTCCATACGAATTCAAAGATAGTCCCTGCACTTGGCAATATCATTTGGCCGCTGTTGTATTTTTTTTTAATGGATTTGATTAGATTAGGAAATGTTTCCTTTCCTACAAGAGTTTTTCCACTGAGGAGTTTCTATAGCAACATGCCCACTCTTGCCTTTATGAAGAGACTGACAATTTCTACTGCAAGGTATGACTGACAAATAATGGATTAGCTGTACAAAATAAGATCCATTGATTCAATTGTGGTCAAATCCCAGTATACACTGTCAGCTTTTTCTAATGCAGCAGTCGCTGATGTTGCAGGAGAAAATGGGCAATTATTATACACACTGTGCACAACATACTTTTTTGATCGCAAACAATGTTATATTTAGTTTCAGGCTATTCTTCACCAATCCTCACTATTTGAAGCCATTTCAGCCTTCAATGGTGAACATTGCTTATCTCTGCTGATAGAAACTTTTAGCTTGTTACTACACCAAATGGGACCCGTTGTGTCCGTCCCCCAACGCGGTGGAGTGGGGGGCACGGCGTCACACAGGAAGGCTGGTCCCCGAATGCAATATTCCACCACTCGTCCATGGTTCCCAACTGCGCAGACGCGGCTGACTGGTTCTCGTTGTGACATAGGAGGTGGAGGCATTGCTGTGCAGGCTAAATGCTGACCCGTTGGGTGTGCTCCCCCACCACTCACCCGTTCCCCCATCGTAAGCCGTTCCCTCAAAGCAATATTCCACCACTCACGCATAGCCCCCAACTACGCAGAAGCGGTTAATTTCTCCTAATCCCCCAGCACTCCCCTCTGCCTCTTCACCCTCCCTCCCTCGGCTGGGTAGAGAGGACGGGGTTAGGTGAGGGAGGGTAGTAGATAGGGAGGGGGATGGGGTAGAGTGGGAGAGTGAGGGGGTAGAGGGAGTGGGAGGGGAGTAGAGAGGGAGGGGGAAGGGGTAGAGAGGCAGAGATGGATGAGGGGAGAGAGAACGGGAGGTGGGGTTGAGGGAGGGAGATAGAGTGGGGAGAGGGAGGGTAGAGGGGGAGAGGGAGGGGGTAGAGAGGGTAGCAGTGAGGGTAGATTGGGAGGGGGCATCTTCCTCCCCACCCCTCCCCATGTCCCTCCTCCACACGAGAGAATTTACTCTGCTTTTGTATGTAATTTTTCTCTCCCTCTCCCCCATCTCTCTCTCTCACTCCTCTCTCTCCCTCCCTCCCTCCCTCCCTCCCATCTCTCTCTCTTTCCTCAGCCTTTTTTGTATTTTTTTAATGTGCTGACATTTTTTGTACAGTTCTTGTCCCAAGTCTTGTACTCAATGCTCCTGACTGATGAAGACAAGTTTGACAAACTGCTTCTTCATCACCTGTTTATCGCTTTCAGACAATCATGCACTCGTACTATTTGATGGACTCTTGTGTCCTCCTACACCATTGTCTGGGGCTCTGCTGCCATTGACAGTGTAAGTCCTGCTGCTGCTGCACTGATTTAACTTCCACTTTGCACTTGTCTAAGTTAAATTCAATCTGCCATTATTCCTTGGCCCACATTTCCAGTTAATCTGGACCCGGCTGCAATTCAGAGAGTAAGTCAGTCGCTTGCTTTAAAGTCCTGTACATCACCAATTTTGCTGCTGCTGCTGCTGTCAACAAGCTTACTGCGAGAGAGGTGGGGGGGGGGGGGGGGAGAGTGCATAATACTCTGAAAGTGCTAACACACAGATAGACAGATAGACGGGGTGATGAAGAAGCAGCAGCAGCAGTTTGTCAAACTTGCTCGCCTTCATCATCAGTCAGAGCATTGAGTACAAGAGTTAGTTGGGACATGCATCATGTTAGAGCTGCTGTACAAAAGATGTTGGTGTGTGTGTGGGGCAATACTTGGAGAGTGTGGTGTACTATTCTGGTCCCCAAAACTACAAGAAGCATTCATTGTGAGAAGCAGTGGCGAAAAGATTAATTTATTAGTGCTGGAGTGAGCGAGCGCTTCTGTGGGAGTTTCATAACAATGGGAGCCTGATACCAGTAGAACATCCGTCGCAACAGAAGCTTGTTGGCAGTAGGCCTTCCTTGACAACAGGCTAGGCCTTCTCTAGCAACAGGAGCCTGACTCCAGTAGGCCTTTACTTGACAGGCTCCAAGGTCCATAACTTAGGCCAAAGCCCAGACATTAGGCCAGGGTCTGTAACATTGTCATGAGGGCTACAAAACACAAACTCTGCGGTCCAGAACATAGGCCAAAGCCCACAGTGGGAGGGGTGGGTGAGAGAGGGAGGGGGTAGAGAGGGAGGGGGCAGATTGGGAGTGTGAGGGGGTAGAGTGGGAGAGAGGGGGCTTAGAGAGCAAGGGGGTAGAGAGGGAGGGGGGCAGAGATGGAGGGGGTGGGAGGTAGAGGTAGGGCCATAGAGTGGGGGTGGGAGGGAGGGTAGAGACGGTGGGAGTGAGGGTAGATCAGGAGGGGGCATCTCCCTCCCCCACCTCTACCCATCTCCTCCTCCACATGTGGAGTGTGAGAGAATTTACTCTGCTTTTGTATGAAATTATTGTATGCAATCATTCTCTCCTTCACTCACTCTTTTAACCGCCCCCCTCTCCCCCCTCTCTCTCTCTCTCCCTCCCTCCCTCCCTCCCATCTCTCAGGGGGAGAGAGATGGGGTCAGAGAAGTGGGAGAGAGAGGGGAGGAGAGAGAGGGGGAGAAATCAAGCTTTATTTTGTTTTTATTAATGCATTTCATCGTCTAATTGCTGATTTTTAGCCCAAAACGTTTCACTCTAAAACATTTAGTTCCAAGCATAAATACACAACTATATTATATCGGTTGCTAAGCACCCACAAAAATATCTTGCAATAATGCTCTTTGGTTCGGAGGTTTTGTACGTTGGCGTCAGGCCTGTGTTTTAGGCCCAGGCCTGTGCTCCAGGCTTTGCCCAAAGTTCTTGGCTTCCGGGCTGTGTTTCGTAGGCTTCACGGCTCTTTTATAGGCTCCGGGCCTGTGTTATGGGCTTTTGTCTAAGTTCTGGAACTTCCGTCCTGTGTTTCGTAGGCCCCAGGCTTGTGTCGTAGGACCCAGGCCTGTGTCATAGGCTCCAGGCCTGTGCCCATAGGCTCCAGGCCTGTGTTATGGGCTCCAGGCCTATGTTACAGGCTCTGGGCGTGTGGTGTAAGCTGTGGGCCTGTGGTGTAGGCTCTTGGCCTAAATTCTGGGCATTGCCTTAAATTCTGGGCCACAAGACTGTATTATAGGCTCTGAGGGCTGTCTGATCAACCCCTCAATCAGGCTATAAGCATAGAGCAGAGACCCCCTCCTGTCTGCCCCCTCACTCTCTCCTCCTCCTCACTCTCTGCCAACTCTCACTCTCTCTCCACCCCTATCTCTCTCCCTCACTCTCTCTCCCCCTCTCTCTATCCCCCTTTCTCCCCCCATCTTTCTCTCCCCCTCTCTCTCCCCCCTCTCTCTCTCTCTCTCCCCCCCTCTCTCCCTCCCCATCTCTCCCCCCCCTCTCTCTCCCGCCACTCTCTCTCACCCCTCCCTCTCACCCCTCTCTCTCTCCCCCTCTGGATTTCCCTCCCCTGCTCTCTGTCCCCCCCCCCCCGCCCTCCCTCTCTCCCGTCACCCCTTTACTCCACATGGAAAACAACTCCTAGCATCCATCCAGCCAACTGAGACAAAAGCACATTGGATAGCCACCAAGTGGTCACAGAAATGGTAGGCAACCTCATCTCCATTACACATCTACATCTCATCAGCAGATAAAAGCTGTCCAGGGTCTGACCTCCCCAGAGGAGCATGGGTGAAGCTCAACAGACTGGGTACTGGAGTTGAGAATTTCAATGCCAGCATGTGGAGATTCTGGCTCTGCCAGAGCCAATAGACAATAGGTGCAGGAGTAGGCCATTCGGCCCTTCGAGCCAGCACCACCATTCAATGTGATCATGGCTGATCATCCACAATCAGTACCCCGTTCCTGGATTCCCCCCATATCCCCTGACTCAGCTATCTTTAACAGCCCCAATCTCGCACTCTCTTGAAAGTATCCAGAGAACCGGCCCCTTTGAGGCAGATAATTCCACAGACACACAACTCTCTGGGTGAAAAAGTGGTTTCCTCATCTCTGTTCTAAATGGCCTACCTCTATACTCCTAAACTGTGGCCCCTGGTTCTGGACTCCCCCAACATCGGGAACATGTTTTCCTGCCTCTAGTGTGTCTAATCCCTTAATAATCTTGTATGTTTCAATAAGATACCCTCTCATCCTTTTAAATTTCAGAGTATACAAGCCCAGCCACACCATTTTCTCAGCATATGACAGTCCTGCCATTGCGGGAATATACCTGGTGAACCTACGCTGCACTCCCTCAATAGCAAGAATGTCCTTCCACAAATTAGGAGACCAAAACTGCACACAATACTCCAGGTGTTGTCTCACCTGGAGTATTGTCTCTTATGAGATAATGACAATAAATTGAATACAATACTAGGGCCCTGTACAACTGCAGAAGGACCTCTTTGCTCCTATACTCAACTCTTTATTATGAAGGCCAACATAAAGTTGGCAATATATTAATTTGATGAACATTGTAAACTATCAATATAGGCAGTCTTTGATGTGTTAATAATCTGTATGTTTATTTTTATTATTTTGGAATAAAAGTATTTGTATAATAAAAGAAACGTGTGGTGATCCGCTGCACTGCAGTCCCGTCCAGTTTGTGGTCAACACGTCCACCATGTGGTGATCCGCTGCACTGCAGGCTCGTCTGATATGTGGACAACTACCACCTTGTGGTGCTCCAGTGTACTGCAGGCCCGGCCAATTATATCTACGGACCTGCAGTGCAGCGGATCACCACATGATGGGAGTGTTGACCACGAACTGGATCGACTTATTAGATGATTTCAATGCACATTGGAAGATGCTGTCAATAAAATTAGATTTAATTGTGCTCTTTGCTGCAAAATGTTCTTTATTGCTCTGTGGCCCATTTCCTTTCCCCGTAACACACCCATTCCCTCGATGCCAACATTTGTAAAAGCCCTGAAACCAGGGAAACAGAAAATAGGTGCAGGAGTGGGCCATTCCGCCATTGGTGTGAATATTGAAGACAGACACAGATCGGTGACGTTTCAAAGTTATTGTGAACTAATCATTAACCACTTGTGTGAAATGGTTAATGATAACTACCATAAGCAAAGCATGAAAGACGTTCAGGTGAAAGGAAGCTGTGTGTAATGTGTAGTGTGGTCATTCGTTGAGCTTTGGACTGGACAGATAGTTGTATATGGATGCTCTTGCTCAATAGACACAAAGTGCTGGAGTAACTCAGCGGGTCAGGCAGCATCAATGGAGAACGTGGATAGGTGACATTTCACAGAGTGCTGGAGTAACTCAGCGGGTCAGGCAGCATCAGTGGAGAACATGGATAAATTACGTTTCAGAGTGCTGGTGTAATTCAGTGGGTCAGGCAGCATCTCTGGTCAATGTGGATAGACGATGTTTCAGGTCTGAAGTAGGGTCGTGACCCGAAAAAATGTCCCCTCTCCATGTTCTCTTCAGACAGACAGAAAATGCTGGAGTATCTCAGCGGGACAGGCAGCATCTCTGGAGAGAAGGAACCTTCAGATTGAGAGTCACGGGAGAGGGAGACACAGAGATAAGGGAGTGTAAGATGTTACTCCAGCACTCTATTATCAGAATGGTGTCAGGTTAGGAAAATGGGAAGTACAACGAGACCTGGGTGTCCTTGTACACCAGTCACTGAAAGTAAGCATGCAGAAACAGCATGCAGTGAAGAAAGCTAATGGCATGTTGGCATTCATAGCGAGAGGGGTTGAGTTTTGGAGCAAGGACGTCCGACTGCAGTTGTACAGGGCCCTAGTGACACCACACCTGGAGAATTGTGCGCAGTTTTGGTCTCCTAATTTGAAGAAGGACATTCTTGCTGTTGAGGGAGTAGAGCGTAGGTTCACAAGGTTAATTCCTGGGATGGCGGGACTGACATATGTTGAAAGAATGGGTCGACTGGGCTTGTATTTACTGGAATTCAGAAGGATGAGCGGAAATCTTATAGAACCATATAAAATTAGTGAGGGATTGGACAGGGTAGATGCAGGAAACATGTTCCCCATGTTGGGGGAGTCCAGACTGTTAAGGTTCGTTTCTTCAATCAAGCAACTCACAATAAGTTAGATCAACCAACACAAGCTTTACTGATCATTTATTCGGCGAAGTGCTGGGGATACAAAGTCAAGTATGCAACACATACTTAATCCTCCTGGGCCATCACTCTAATGAACAAAGACATACAGCATATTTTTATACTACTTTGGAATCGTAGTCACATGTTTATACAGAGTTGGAGCAATGACGTCTAACACACCAATCACAGAGTAAACCCATTCAAAGCATCTTGTCACTAACACAATACTTCTCATGCTATGGTTATATCGGTCACAAAGTTTAGTTACAACCCCCAAACAACAGGAACTTAGTCAAAGAACTATCATCTGCAGTACCTTCTTAAACAATGTAAGGATCTTTATCAATTACCCACAGAAGTTCCTGTTTACAGAGACCCAAATCCAAAGGAAACACATTCTCTCGAGGCTTGTTTACAGAAGCCAGCACCTTCTCAGGAAACACATCCTTTCCCACCATTGTCAATATCTTTTGCTTGGGCACAACAGGAAGCAGCTTGAATGCAGTTTGAATGCTGGCCTCCAATTTCCTGATCACCCAGCTCATCTAGAGCACAGAATTACAAAGCTTCAGGAA
>JAXLNO010000368.1:41019-79977 GCA_038087875.1 Malacoraja senta | reverse complement strand
CCTCCTCCTCCATTACACCCACGGCCCCTCACCTCTCCCCCTATCCTCCCCTCTCCTTTCCCCTCCACGTCTCTCACTCCCCTACCTCCCCTCTTCCCTCCTCTCCTCTCCTATGCTCTCCACCCCTCTCCTTTCATCTACCTCTCCCCTCCTCTCGTCCCCTCCACGCTCCTCTCGTCCCCTCCCCCTCCCCTCCCCATCTTCTATCCTCCTCTCCCTCTCCCCTCCCTTCCCTTCTCCTCCCCGCCCCTTCTCCCTCTCCACCCTCCCTTCTCCTCTAAACACCTCCTCTCTCCCCTCCCCTCCTCGCCTCCTCCCATCTCCCCTCCTCTCCTCTCCTCTCCTCTCCTTTCCCCTCTCCTCTCCTTTCCTCTCCTCTGCTCTATTCTCTCCTCACTTCCACTCTCCTCCCCTACTTTCCGCATCTATCCCTCCCATCTCCCCTCATCTCTTCTCTCTCCTCTCCTCTCCTCTCCTCTCCTCTCCTCTCCCTCCCTCCCCTGTATTCTCCTCTCGCTCCCCCCGCCACTTCTCCCTTCTCCTTTTACTTTCCTCTCCTTACACCCTTCCAGTTCTTCCCTCTCTTCTCCTCATATTAATTTCTTCTCCTCTCTCCTCTTCTTTCCTCTCCGCCCCACCCCCACTCCCCTCCCCTCCCCTCTCATCTTCCTCCCCTATCCTCTACTCTTCTCCCTTCTCCGACCCCCTCTCCTCCCCTCTCCTCTCCTCTCATCCCTCCACCACTCCCCACTTCTCCCCTCCTCTCCTCTTCACTCCTCTCCTCTACTCTCCTCCCCCTTCTTCCACCTCCCCTCCTCCCATCCCATCGTCCGCTCTCCCCACCACTTCCCACACCTCCCCTCCTCTCCTCTCCTACCCTCTTCTCTCTTCTCCCCTCCTCTTTCCTTTCCCCCTCTCCCTCACCTCCCCTCCCCTCCGATATCTTGCTCTCCTGTCATCTCCCCTCCAATGCCCTCTCCTCTCCTCTACTCTTCTCACATCCCCTCTATCCTCCTCTCCTCCCTCCTCTTCTCTCCCCTCCACCCTCCCCGCTCCTCAAGTCAAGAACCAAAGGTAGTGTGGAGGTGATAGATTGTCTCCTCCCCTCCCAATTCCGTCCTCCCCTCTTCTCCTCCTCCCCTCTCCCCCGCTTTTCCCCTCTCCTCTCCTTCCCTCCCCTCTCCCCTACTCTCCTCTCATTTCTCCTATCCTCCCTTCCGACACTCCTTCCACTCCTCTGCTCTTCTCCCCTCCACCTTTCTCTTACCCTCCCCTCCCCTCTTCTCCTATCCTCTCCACCCCTACCCTCTACCTCCTAATCCTCTCTCCTCGTTCGGCCCCTGATCTCCTCCCCATCTGCTCTTTCCCACTCACTTCTCTATTTCTCTCATATATTTTCATATCCTACCTTCTACTGTCCTCTCCTTCCTGCTCCTCTCCTCTTCTCCCCTTTCCTCTGCTCTTCTCTCCTCTTCCCCATTCCCAGCCTCTCCCCCTCATCTCCTTGCCTCCCCATCGCTTCCTCTCCTCTCTCCTCTCCTCGCTTCCTCTCCTCTCCCCTCCACCCCTATCTCTTCCACGCCTTTCCTCAACTCTGTTCCCCTCTCCACACCCACCCTATCCTATCCGCTCTCTTCTCTCTTCTTCTCGTGCCCTCCCCTCTCCTCTCCTTTCTTCTCCTCTCCTCCTCTCCTATCCACTCCTCCAGTTTCCTCCATCCTCCTCTCCTCTGCTATCAACCCCCCTCCTCACTTCCTCCCACATTTCTCCTCTCCTCTTCTCTTCTTCCCTCCACCCCTCTCCTCCCCTCCTCTCACTTAACCTCTCCTCTTCTTCCCTCTCCTCCACCTCTACTCCCCTCTCCTCTGCTCTTCTACGCCTCCTCCCCACATCCCTCCCCTATCTTCTCCTCCGCCCCTCTCCGCCCCTCTCCTCTCCTATCCCCTCCCTCACCAACCTTCCCCTCTCCTGCTCTCCACTCCCCTCCCTCTACTCCCCTCGTTATCCCACATCTCCCCTCATCTTCTCCACTACTCTCGTACCCTCCCCTCTTCTCTCCTCTCATCCCCTCTCCCCATCATCGCTTCTTTATTTTCCTATCCTTTCTCCCCTCTTTCCTGTCTACTCTACTCCCATCTCCCCTCCCTTCCTCTCTTCTCCTTTACTTTCCTCTCCTCTCTCCACTACTTGTGGGGAGTAGATGTGGGAGGAGGATAGTAGTGGGGAGGAAAGGAGAGGAGTTGATAGGGGAGAGGAGAGAAAAGTGGAGGGGAGGAAAGTAGAGGAGAGGGGGAGAGAAGAGGAGGGGAGAGGAATGGGGAGGAGAGGGAGAAGAGGTGAGGGGAGTGGCAAGAATAGAGGGGAGGAAGGGAGAGGTGTGGAGGAGAGGAGATAGTCTCTCGTCCACCAATTTGGTGCTGGATTTGAGGTGAGGGGAGAGGAGAGGAGGGGGAGTAGGGGGTATGAACAGGGAGGAGGAGGGCGGAGGGGGGGAGCAGAGGGTAGAATAGGAACGGGGAGGATAGGAGAAGGGAGAAGAGGAGAGGAGAGGTGTGGGGAGGAGTAGCGGAGGGAAGGAGAGGAGAAGGGAGGGGAGGACAGGAGGGGTCAGGGGAGAAGAGCGAGGAGGAGATGAGTGGGAGGGAGGGGAGCTGAGGGGAGGGGAGGAGAGGAGAGGAGAGCGGGGAGATGGGGGGAGGGACGACAGCAGAGGTAGAGTGGAGGGGAGTGGAGGGTAGTGGAGAAGGAGGGGAGGGGAGGGAGAGGGGATGGGAGGGGAGGAGAGGGGGAGGGAGAGGAGAGAGGTGGATAGGGTAGGGGAGGGGTGTAGTGTGGTGGAGATGGGAGGTGAGGAGAGAGGGGAGAGGGAGGAGGGGAGGGAAGAGAGGAGAGGAAAGTATAGGAGACGAAGGGCGAGAAAAGTGGGGGGTGGGTGAGAGGAGAGAAGGGAGGGAGAGGTGAGGGAGGCAGAGGAGGGGAGAGGGGAGGAGACTGGAGGAGAGCTGAAAGGGGAGTTAAAGGGAAGGGAGAGGAGAGGAGAGGCGAGGGGAGGAGGAGAGAGGACAATCTCTCACCTCCATTACATTACAATTATATTTTGGTGCAGGATTTGAGGGGAGGGGAGAGAGAGAAGCAGGGAGGAGAGAGAGAGAAGCAGGGAGGAGAGCACAGGGGAGGGAGGAGAGGAAAGGAGGAGGGAGGAGAGGAGAGGAATGGAGAGGGGAGAGGAGGGGAGGGGAGGGTAGGGGCAAATGGTGAGGTGAGGAGAAGGGAGCAGAGGAGATGAGGGAGTAGTGGAGAGAGGAGAGGGGAGTAGAGAGGTGAGGGGAGAGGAGAGGGAGACGGAGGGGAGCGGGAGATTGAGGGGAGCAGAGAGGAGGGAGGTGAGGGAGCGAGAGAGGAAGGATGAAGAAGAGAGGCGAGAGAAGAGAGGAGTGGAGGGGAGGGGCAAAAGGTGAGGTGAGGAGAGGGGAGCAGAAGAGATGAGAGAGTAGAGAAGAGAGGAGAGGTGAAACAATCTCTCACCTAGTCCATATTGCAATTATCTTTAGTGCTGGTTTTGAGGGGAGGCGAGAGAGAGGGAGTGGAATAGTGGAGAGACAATTGACAATAAACAATAGGTGCAGGTGTAGGCCATTCGTCCCTTCGAGCCAGCATCGCCGTTCAATGTGATCATAGCTGATCATTCCCAATCAGTAACCCGTTCCTGCCTTCTCCCCATATCCCCTGACTCCGCTATCTTTAAGAACCCTATCTAGCTCTCTCTTGAAAGTATCTGGAGAGCAGGCCTCCACCACCATCTGAGGAAGAGAATTCCACACTCACAACTCTCTGTGAGAAAAAGTGTTTCCTCGTCTGCGTTCTAAATGGCTTACCCCTTATTCTTAAACTGTGGCCTCTGTTTCTGGACTCCCACAACATCGGGAACATGTTTCCTGCCTCTAGTGTATCCAAACACTTAATAATCGTATTTGTTTCAATGAGATATCCTCTCATCCTTCTAAACTCCAGAGTGTACAAGCCCAGCCGCTCCATTCTCTCAGAATATGACAGTCCCGCCATCCCGAGAATTAACGTTGTAAACCTACGCTGCACTCCCTCAATAGCAAGAATGCCCTTCCTCAAATTAGGGGACCAAAACTGTGCATAATACTCCAGGTGTGTCTCACTAGGGCTATGTACAACTGCAGAAGGACCTCTTTGCTCCTATACTCAACTCCTCTTGTTATAAAGGCCAACATGCCATTTGCTTTCTTCACTGCCTGCTGTACCTGCATGCTTACTTTCATTGACCAATGAACAAGGACACCCAGATCCCATTGTACTTCCCCTTTTCCCAACTTGACGCTATTTAGATAGTAATCTGCCTTCCTGTTTTTGCTACCAAAGTGGATAACCTCACATTTATCCACGTTAAACTGCATCTGCCAAGCATCTGCCCACTTCCCCAACCTGTCCACGTTACCCTGCATTCTCATAGCAACCTCCTCACAGTTCACACTACCACGCAGCTTTGTGTCATCTGCAAATTTGCTAATGTTACTTTGAATCCCTTCATCTATATCATTGATGTATATTGTAAATAGCTGCGGTCCCAGCACCGAGCCTTGCGGTACCCCACTAGTCACTGCCCGCCATTCTGAAAGGGACCCGTTAATCCCTACTCGTTGTTTGCTGTCTGCCAACCACTTCTCTATCCATGTCAGCACTCTACCCAGGGCCAATACCATGTGCCCTAATTTTGCCCACTAATCTCCTATGTGGGACCTTATCAAATGTTTTTTAAAGTCCAGGTACACTACATCTACTGGCTCTCCCTTGTTGATTTTCCTAGTTACATCCTCAAAAAATTCCAGACGTTTAGCCAAGCATGATTTCCCCTTCGTAAATCCATGCTGACTCGGACCGATCCTGTTACTGCTATACAAATATGCCGCTATTTCATCTTTTATAATTGACTCCAGCATGTTCATCAACACTGATGTCAGGCTAACTGTTCTATCATTCCCTGTTTTCGTTGTCCCGTCTTTCTTAAAAAGTGGGATAATATTAGCTACCCTGCAAGTTAAGAGAGAGTTAGATAGAGCTCTAGGGGCTAGTGGAGTCAAGGGATATGGGAAGAAGGCAGGCACGGGTTATTGATAGGGGACGATCAGCCATGATCACAATGAATGGCGGTGCTGGCTCGAAGGGCCGAATGGCCTCCTGCACCTATTTTCTATGTTTCTATATTAATCCACAGGAGCTGATCCCGAATCTATAGAACATTGGAAAATTATCACCAATGCATCCACGATTTCTAGAACCACTTCCTCAGAAGAGAGGCGAGCAGAAGAGAGACGGGGTGGAGAACAGCGGGGAGGAGGGGAGGGGAGAGTGTTAGAGAGAGGACGAGATGCGGGAGAGAGTAGGGGAGAGAAGAGTGGAGGGGAGGGGCAAGAGGAGTGGTGAGGAGAGGGGAGAGGAGAGGAGAGGTGATGAGGAGAGGAGAGGGAGCAGAGGAGAGGAGGAGAGAGGAGAGGGGAAGAAGAGAGGAGATGTGGGGATGAGGAGAGGCGAGGGGAGGGGAAGGGAGGGGGGAGAGGAAAGGAGAGGAGAGAACAATCTCTCGCCTCCACTATATTAGTTATCTTTAGTGCTGGATTTGAGGGGAGGGGGAGAGAGAAGCGGGGAAGTGAGGAGATTTACCCTGGAACACAAAACAATTTTGCCAGGTTTTAACACTCTGGCCAAGCAACAAACAGCAGAGTAACTGTCTTGCAACAGTATTTACATTATTTACAATCGCTTTGCAGCAATCCAATCAAATTAATGCATTTATAATACATTGGAGTTCAACTGCAAGATTCTCATACATACTAAAACCCCCGTCTCACTGTGCGAGCTGACCCACGAGGTACCCCGAGTTTAAAACAAATTTAAATCGTGGTAATCACGTACAATTAACGTAGCGGGAACGTGGGAACTCGTGGACGCAACTTAGCGACTCTGGGCGCTAACGGGAGGTACCCGTGAAACTTGTTAACCCTTGAAAAAGTTCAAAAATGTTTGAACTTTTCCACGAGTAAAATGTACTCTTGTGGTTAAAAATTGAAACATTTAAACTCGTTGTAAGAACGTAGTGGCCCGTGCGTTTAACTTTGTGACTCGTGATTCTACCGTGGAAACTCTTTTTAGAAACAATAATCAGGGACAGAAATATCAATTTTTACACTAGGATAACAAGGGTGAAAATAACCTTGAGGACCAACAACTCAGCTTCTGTCTGGACACGTTGCAGCCTTTCAAACTCAATTCCACATTCAACAAGTTGCATTCCCTGTCGATAAAAGAACTGGTCCTTTCAACTGTTAAGTTGAAGACAGAAAGAACAGATGCAAGAAGTATGAAGCAGGATCCCAAGCTGAAAGATTACATAAGTCTTCCAGATGCTGCCTGAGGCACTGAGTTACACCTGCACGTTTTTTTTTTTTTTTTTAAATTACAGTTAAGTTATCCACCTGCAAAATCATGACAGCCTGACCTACTTGAGTACTGCAGTATGTGCTGCATTTTATATAACTCTGTTTAGTTTCATTCATGCAGAGATGCAGTGAAATGGTTTGGATGGAACAGCAGATGCTGGACACCCCGTCCCTTCTCTCCAGAGATGCTGCCTGTCCCGCTGAGTTACTCCAGCTTTTGTGTCTATCTGCAGTGAAATGGTTGTTCTGCATTCTCCCCAGTCAAGTCATACTGTACATAAGTACAATTCGTCCTCTTCTGGAACAGCACGCAGAGATCCACGACATTCCAGGACTGTCTTGCAGCTTTCAAGTCTCTGAGAAGTCTGATTTTGCCCTAAGGAAATACCCAATTTCTAATATTCTCATGTTAAGGCCCAGTGTCATAACAGCACTGGATTGATGAAGTAGAGGCGCCTGCCTCAGTTAAAGTTTTTCTGTTTCAAGATTGTGACCAAACCCTCGTCACTGGAACTGTGCCGCAGTGCCACCCCATTACGTATCAGTCCCAATTATCTTTCAACATGCTGGAATCACTTGTTTTTTTAATCCTTATTAGACTTTTTTTCATGAATTGTTCAGCATAAACAGTTATGCTACAACAAAGTTAAGCGCAGCTACCACTTAGTTCCAGAGACGTAACAACACAAGAGATAGTGTTGGAAGAATGATCAAACTCACACATAGTGGTTATTAGTAACTTTGCAGAGGAAACACAAGGTGCTTTCTTCTCAGCATGCTTACTACCAGTCTACCAGAGGGAGAGAGAGCTGTCTAATAAGCCTGTGGGCGGAGCCACAGTATGAGTGACACTAATCTACAGATAGGCACAGGGATAAGTTTCGGTTTATTATTGTCACGTTTAGTTTCGAGGTACAGCATGGGAATAGGCCTTTTGGCCAACTGAACCTGTGCTGGCTAACGACCACCCAAATATTCGTTCTATCCTACACACTAGGGACAATTTACAGAAGCCAAAAAACTTACAAACCTGCACGTCTTTGAATGTGACGGAACTGTAGCACCCGGAGATAACTCACATGGTCACAGAGAGAATATATGAACTCTATATAGACAGCACCTATTGTCAGGATTGAACTTTGGTCTGTGGTACTGTCAGGCAGCAACTTTCCAGGTACAGTTCCATGATATCCAATTGGATGAGATAACAACATACATGTATATGATCAAGTCAACTCAAGTACTATAGGTAGAGCAAAGGGGAAGGTACATAGTGTGGCATATAGTTCTCAGCAATGTAGCACACCAGTTCCATTAGATAAGGGTTTCGACACAAAACGTGACACATTCCTTCTCTCCAGAGATGCTGCCTGACCCGTTGAGTTACTCTAGCATTTTGTGTCTATCTGCGGTGTAAACCAGCATCTACAGTTCCTTCCTGCATAGTTCCATAAACAAAGTCCACTGTCTGTAATGGGGTAGTGGTCAATTGGACAGTACCCTAGCTTATGGAACGATCATTCAGAAGCCTGGTTTTCTCCTCAGTTATCAAGTTTCCGAGTAAGCCATTTGGTCCTCTAACCTGCCCACCATTCAATATGACCATGGCTGAAGTTCCTCAGGCATCAACTCCTGTTCGGTGCCAGTTCCTCATTGCACTCAATTCTCCAATCTTTCAAAAGTTTAACTACCGCCATATTAAATGCTTCCAATGATTTTGTCTTCACAAATCTCTGGCGCCAGAGAATGACCACACTCTGCAAAAAGAGATTTTGTAAACAAATGACTGGTCTCTTTTATCTCTTATTGAAGTGGAGTGAAAATACTGCCAATTTTAAGCTTGCCCCTCCCGAATTGGCCCTCATTTCGTAACTTGTCAATTATTTATTATTGTCAATAATGTGCCCTAGTGAAAAGATTTGCCGTTGGTATTAGTTTATTATTGTGACGTGAACTGAGATATAGTCAAAAGTTTATCTGTGTGTTATCCAATCAGATCATACTACACATGTGCAATCAAGCCATCCACAAGTAGATCAGTGCAAAGAGAAAATATTCAGAGTGCATAATATCGGGTTACAATATCAGCATTACAGTTACAGAGAAAGTGCAGATCAAAAAGAGTTGCAAGGATCACAATGAGATTGGTTGGAAGATCAGGGCAACATCTTTATCTTACATGAGAATCATTCAGTAGTCCAATAACAGCGGGGAAGAAGCTGTTCCTGAATTTAATGGTACGTACTTTCAAATTTTCTTGTGTACTGTCTTAACAGGGAGCGTGCGATCCCTTTTAAACCACGTGGTTGGTTGATGGTGACGAAAGAGGCAAAATGGGGGCAGATGTAGACAGTAACTTGGTGGTTGTAGTAGACTGAAGAATATTTTGTGATGGGTGACTGCACGTTTTACTGAAGATGAAAATAACCAACTTACTGTCTTGTAGTTTCCCCTGAGGTCACTCTAGCTGCCCGCCCTGATGATCATTCAGTACTGTACTGCACTGTGTTTGGATTTTACCCACCGGCCATCAAAGTCAGCTAGTTGCAGAATGGTCAACATGTCTCTGAGACGAAATCTTCTGGGGTCGTACCCAACAACGATGGAACATATCGTCTAAGGTCTGTCCTTGAGTATGATCCGTATGATGGGAAACAGTATTCCTGTCATGTCGATCACAGCAACCTGCCCGGTGGGAAGACCATCATCTGGGGTAAGAACGTTAAATATTCTTTCATAGATAATCATTATCTTCTGTTGTTTCCATTTTAATCATTGTGACTACATCCAGGTATGTTACAAAACTTACCTCCAGCGGCGCTGCAGTTCTGTCACTGCCCGTGTGCGTGACTTTGGCGCCTTTGAGAGGGGGCGGGTTTATAATGCGATATTTCGGCAGCCTGTTCTAAACGATCTTTCCTCATGATGTGATTAACAGCAAGGCACTGGGGGAGTACATGCCCCAATCTGAATCAATAGTCTGAAGTGGAAATGATTGAGAGCTTCGTGTTCCTTGGCATGAATTTATCCAATATTCGGTCATGGACTGGCCACATAGCCAAGGAGGCACACCAACACCTCTACTTCCTCAGGAGACTGAGGATATTCATCATGTCTCTGGTGACTCCAGCAAACGTCTATAGATGCCGCTAGAGAAAGCATGTTGTTGGGTTGCATCGCATCTTGAATTGGGAACTGCACTGCCCAAGACTGCAAGAATATACAAAGAGTTAAAGATCATCACACAGCCCAGACTTCCCACTATTGACCCAATCTACACCAGGTTGCCTTGGAAAACGAGACTTATCCCACGTTCTCACATTCCTCCTTCCTGCTCCCATCAGGCAATAGGTACTGAAAGTTGAAAATAAGCACTGCCAGACTCAGGAACACCCCCTTTCCACCTGTTAACAGGCTTCGGAAGGGTCCTTCCATAATGTTGGTTTAATGCCCGATTCACCTCAACCTCGTTGAACATTGAACATTGTCCATGGAACTGATGTGTTACAATGCTGAGAATGTACTCTGTATCCTACTCTTTGCTCTATCTATTATTTTTGAGTTTTTTATTTATCTATAGTATTATCTAATTTGTTTGGATAGCATACAAAACAAACCTTTGCACTGTATCTTGAAACATCTGACATTAATGAAACTAAACCTAATGAAGTAAGTTCCCTGACGCAAGTTACAGATTCAGCAACGAAAAATATAACTGCCTGACAAACAGCGATCATAGTAGTTTGATTCCAGGTATGCTGCACTAGCCTACACAAATGTTCACTTTTGAAGATTCCCTCGAACAATGCACAAATAAGGAATCTGATGTTTCACTCTGAAGACTGTTGACATACTCCAGAACTTAATTTCCAACCTATCTATGTATCATCAGCAATCTAGGCTACAGCGCCACCAGTCCCTTCATCTGCTCTTAATACTAACGATAAGTAGTTCACTTTCTTGCATTGATTCCCATCCTGCAGTTGCAGTTTCCCAACCTGAACACTCCTTTAAGACAACTCTCTGCTTGCTCTTAATTGTTTTACCATCCATGCTAATTATTACCCCCAATGTCATAAGCCATGTGCCTTTGCATCACTTGATCAGATATCTTATGAAAATCCAGATATTGTGGCGACATCTGGTGGTCAGGCCACTTATTGCTAGAACCCTTATCAGGGGAGCTGGGACTATCACGTGACAGGGATTTGTTGGGAGTTGGTGATGAGTTAATCGCCAGTCAACTGGTGTGCCCGATCACAACGGCAGGAACTTTGCTCAAGTCCTTACTAAACGCGAGTGGGCCAAAACTGTATTTCTTTAAAAAAAAAACATTGATTTGTTCACGACGCTTGGATCTCTACAATATATTGTATTTCTTTTGTTTCTCATTCCAATTTTGTTACCTATTCTGCTTTGCCATCATTTTGTTTTTGAATTTTAGGCTGTGCACACCTGCAAACTACTGCTGCTCGAATATATATTGTCTACGGGTTCCTGTTGCATTTTCAAAGAATTCTAATCAATTTCTCAAACAAAGTTTGAAGAAGGGTCCGTAAACGAAATGTCACCTGTCCATGTGTAGGGAGAAACTGCAAATGATGGTTTACACTGAAGATGGACACAAATTGCTGGAACAACTCAGCTGGTCAGGCAGCATTTCTGGAGAAAAAGAATAGGTGATGTTTCGGGTCACGATCCTTCTGACTGAGTCCATGTTCGCCAGAGATGTTGCCTATTCCGCTGAGTTACTCCAGCATTTTGTGTCTATCATGTATATTATTTCCACTGACTGGTTAGCATGAAACCAAAGCTGTTCACTGTACCTCAGCACTCGTGACAATAAACTAAACTAAAGCTTTTGTGTAAATCAGTATCTGCATCTCTTTCTTTCTACATTTTCCTGTTAATGCCCTGTTAATGCACTTTATTGTTTTGTTATTACTCAAATGTTCTGCCATTACTGAAAGGAATCCAGCATTTTCCCCAAAACAGATGTTAGTTTATATAGGGTTAAAGCTTTCTGCTTTCAATTCACCTTCTTTCATGAATTAAGTTGTGGCTGTGATGGTACCATAGATCATAGAGTTGTACAGAACAGATATTGTCCCTTTGCCATGTTGCAGAACTCCATGATTCAAAACAACATATTTATATATGTTGAAAAGCGCCAAAGATAGACACAAAATGCAGGAATAACTCAACGGTCAGGTAGCATCTCTGGAGAAAAGGAATAGGTGGCATTTCGGGTCGAGACCCTTCTTCACCCTGAAGTCTTCAGACAGTGCCAATCTATTTAACTGCACAGCTTAGCAATTGATTTGTAAAATTATGCATTCTTATTTTTCAGATGGAAATAGGAAGAAAGACAGGCACATAGGCCTTATTGCCGTGTGTGTGCTGATATTGCTGGCTATTGTCTTGGCAGTAATTGTTTGGTGGAGAAAAAAGAGGAGAGGTAAGATGGAAAAATTGTGATGAACTGTTGCTAGTAAAGGTATTGGGCTTGAAGAAATGATCGATCTCAAGTAGGATAAGGCAGCAGCTACACCTGAAATGCCTCGACAGTCACCACTGTCAACTAGCCTTTGTGATGTTGTTAAATGTTTCTGATGATCAGATATTTGAAAATTGTGAATTCAGTGTAAAAATAAAAGTGAAACATTATGGATTCACTGCACCAAATCCTAGAAATATCAATGAGTCATTAAAAAGTACAGCATGGGGGCAGTCCTTTCGGCCCACCGTGTCCATGCCAATCACCAACCAACTGTTCATGATCCAAGTCAGCTATGAGGCAGATTGTTTACAGTTTAACATTTCCTAGTTTTCTTTAGTTTAATTTAGAGATGCAGTGACGAAACAGGCCCTTCGGCCCATGGAGTCTGCGCTGACCAGTGATCCCCGCACATTAACACTATCCTATACACACACACTATGCCAATTAACTTACATACCTGTATATCTTTGGAGTGTGGGAGGAAACCTTAAATCTCGGAGAAAACCCACGCGGTCATGAGGAGAACGTACAAATTCTGTACAATCAGCATCAGTGGTCGGGATCGAACCCGAGTCTCCAGCGCTGCAAGCAACTCTACCGCTGTGCCATCGTGGCCACAGTTACTGGAAGACTCAAAATTAAGTGGTGTTGGGAAAAATGGTTCAAGGTGGAAAGTCGAATGAATGAGCAACAACATGACAGGTGGACTACAATGTGAAACAGGGCAGCACAGAGTCAGAGACCTGAATTAAATTCCAACATCTGTGGAGTTTGCATTTTGTTCCTGTGGCCAAGTGGTTTCCCCAGGTGCTCTGGTTTCCTCCCACATCCCCAAAACATTGTTTGGTAGGTTAGTTGTCCCCTAGATTGTGCATGATACAATTTGGGGAGAGCTGATGAGAATGTGGGACAAATGTAGGATTAGTGGGACAAAGGCCATGTTTGTATGCTGCATATTTCCATGACTCTTTATGATGTAGAAAGATGCTGACTATTTTTGATTTATAAGATTGGGAAAGACTGTGAGGGACAGTGCTATAGTAACTCAGCAGGTCAGGCAACATCCCTGGAGACCATGGATAGGTGACAATCTGGTTCGAGACTCTTCAGGCAAATTACAATGGTTATTCCTCCGCTTAAGTCTGATAGTACTGTACAGATGCACCTCAACCACTGACTTGCTCAACAAGTGCTTAAATTAGTTGAATTAAAGTATGTTTGGAGTAACATGCAGCAGTCCTTAACATCTACCATTTCCCAAATCCCAAGAGAGCTGGATGATCAGGGTTTTAGTGTAAATTCAGTCATCTATATCACTGGTTTCTTGCCTGTGATCACACTGTTGTAAGATATATTCTGGTGATGAATTGCAGTTCACTTTTCTCCTGTGTAAAGGAGTTATTGTGTTGAATATAACAAGTGGAAGGGAAAGTCAGTGTAGGATTTAGAGTTTGTACGTAATGCAGCATGGTAGTGCAGCTGGTAGAACTGCTGCCTCACAACGCCAGAGACCCAGGTTCAATCTGGACCTCGGGTACTGTCTACGTGGAGTTTGCACATTCTCTTGTGACTATGTGAGCTTCCTCAGGGAGCTCCGGTTTCCTCCCATATCCCAAAGATGAGCAGGTGTGCAGGTAATCATCCTCGGTAAGTCACCCTGACAGTGTAGGGGGTGGATGGGAATCTATTATGAATGGGCGATTGCTGGTTAGTATGGATTTGGTGGCACAAATGGCCTGTTTACACACTGTATCACTGTTTTCAAGAGAGAGTTAGATTTAGCTCTTAGGGCTAAGGGAGTCAAGGGATATGGGGGGAAAGCCAGAACGGAGTATTAATTTTAGATGATCAGCCATGATTGTATTGAATGGCGGTGCTGGCTCAAAGGGCCGAATAGCCTATTCCTGCACCTATTTTGTTATGTTTCTATCTTTCTATTAAATAAACTAAATTGGAAGACAGAAGGTATTGACTGATGCATCTTCACGCCAGCTGTCAATGTCATAAACTGTGAGAATTGAGTGCAAATGTTATACAATATTATAAACTAAACTGGGTGATCAAAATGACAAGATGGATGAAGAGCAGAGTTTTCATTGAAATAACAGACGTGCAGCTTTCTCGAGCACTTGGCCTTGGTTGTGTAATATTTCCTCTTCAAAATACAATGTTCCCTGGCATTGCTGGTCTGAGACACCATTCAGCAAGTATATTTCCTGAAACGGAGGTTCTGCTTTCATGGTATCAAGATGCCTAACAGCTCCAGCACCCAGATCAGAACCTTGCCAAAACTAAGAATGCAGCAACAATTAGTCATTGAACATCAACGACATGCATATTTGAACTGAGGCAATCGTTAGCTTATTATCACTGTAATCCAGTCGTGGTCATGGGTCTGCCATTGTGGTCACTATTAGCGAGGGTGATTAACTATCATTTAGCAGTGAAACGGAAAAGAATTGGCTTTTCAAGCCCACGGAGCCATAGAGTCATACGGCATGGAAATGGGCCCTTTGCCTCAACTTGGCCATGCCAACCAAGATGCCATGTTTAAACTACAATTTTCCTGCAATTGACCCATATCTCACTGAACCTTTCCTATCTACAGTATGTACCTGTCCAAGTGTGTTCTAAATGTTTTTTAATACCTGCCTCAACTCCTTCCACTGGAATGTTCTTCCATATTTCCACTTCCTCTGGTTCTGAGTAACTCGTTTCCTTCTCACCTTAAACCTAAGTTCTCTGGTTCTTGATTACACAAGGCTGGTTAAAAGATTCTGTGCATTCAATCTATCTATGCTCCTTGATTTTATAAACTTCTATAAGATCACCCCTCAGCCTCTTGCGTGCCAAGGACTAAAGTCCAAGCATTCTCATCCTCTCCCTGAATCACAGGCCCTGTTAATGACATCCTTCCGATAGTCGAGTGACCAAAACTTAACACAATACTCCAAATGTGGCCTCACCAACATCTTGTACAACTGTAGCAGAACATCCCAACTTTTTTATTCAGTACCTTTCTTTTTAAATCTTTTTATGGCTTTTTTCCAAAAAACTAAAACAAAAATAAAACATAAAAAACAGAGCAAAAAGAATAATGATAAACTTAACAATGGTATTGATACATAGGGATCAGGATTAAACACATTAATAACAGGTATAACCTAATATGAGACGTGTCAAAATACACCTCTCGGTCTTTATGTAAATGTAGTTAAATCTTTAAAAGGAAACATAAATGTTTTAAAAAAGCAAAGATAAAAAGACAAAAAGAAAAAGAAAAAACAAAACCCCCCTAAACTAAAAAATAAATTAAAAAATTGATAATAATAAAATAAGAATACAAATAAAATTAATAAATAAATAAAATAAAACAGAGCAAAACCGAATCTGAACTGAGAAATTCAACAGTTTCAGTCTGTTTGTCGTCAAGTCCGTTTCACCCTATGAAGGTAAAATAATTTTTATAAAGGTTAAAGAGGGAACAATTTATGTTGTATGAAAGTGTTCTATAAATTTTCCCAAGTCTTATCAAATTTAACCAAGGGTTCAACAATGTCACTTCTGATTTTTTCTAAATTTAAACATGATATTGTTTCAGTACCACTGGAGTGTGGTCGGAGAGTTGGAATCTTTCCATTTAAAGAAAATAAATCTTCTGGCAATTAATGTGGTAAAAGCAATCAACCGATGGGCGGAGTGGGACAAATGAATAGAATCTAACATTG
This sequence comes from Malacoraja senta, assembly GCA_038087875.1. Classification (NCBI taxonomy): domain Eukaryota; kingdom Metazoa; phylum Chordata; class Chondrichthyes; order Rajiformes; family Rajidae; genus Malacoraja; species Malacoraja senta. The sequence goes on along the minus strand of JAXLNO010000368.1, from coordinate 64,285 downwards.
GTAACCCAAAAATTGCAGTAATAGGATGAGGTTGAAAATCTATACCTAAGACTACCGAAATAGTATCAAAAATGTATTTCCAATATTTTTCCAAAAGAGGGCAGGACCAAAACATATGGGTCAGTGATGCCACTTCAGAGTTACATGTCACAGGTAGGATTTATATGACCATAAAAACGAGCTAACTTATCTTCTGACATATGAGCTCTGTGGACCACCTCGAATTGTATCAAAGCGTGTCTTGCACACATTGAAGAGGTATTAACTAATTGAAGGATCCTCTTCCATTTCTCTATAGATAAAGAAATTTGGAGTTCTCTTTCCCAGCCATTCTTAATTTTATCAAATGTATCTATTTGCAATTTTAAAAGCAACTCATGATTAGTCGTTATTAATCCTTTCTGATAAGGGTTCAACTGTAAAACAAATTCCAAAATTTCGGGTTGATGTGGGAGCGGAAAAAGGGGTAGTTCCTTTTGTCTAATTTGTAAATATCTAAAAAAGTGTGAATTAGGTAAGTTATATTTATTGGAGAGTTGTTCGAAAGACATAAAACAACCCTCCAAAAACAAATTACGAAAATCTACTAATCCCTTCCTCTTCCATAACAAAAAAACTTGATCAGTACTAGATGGTTGGAAGAGAAATTTGGATAAATCATTCAGTCCAAAAAACGTATGAAATTGAAACCGTATTCGGAACGTATGTCTTATTATTGGGTTCATCATATATTTATTCAATCTCGTAATTGTAAAAGGTAACGATGCCCCTAGAATAGAAGCCAATTATAGACCTTGTAAGGAATCACATTCTAGGTTTATCCATCCAGGGCATTGGGTATCTTCTAAATCTTTTGTCCAAAATGTTAAATAACGAACATTGACTGCCCAATAGTAGAGTCTAAGGTTCGGCAATGCCAAACCACCAACTTTTTTTGATTTCTGTAGGTATTTCATACCTAGTCTGGGATTTTTATTCTGCCATATATATGAAGAAATTTTAGAGTCTATAATATCAAAGAAAGATTTGGCAATAAAAATTGGTATCGTCTGAAATAAATACAGAAATGTAGATAAAATGAACATTTTAATAGCATTGATTCGGCCAATTAAGGATAAGGACATTGGTGACCATTTAGTGAACTGATGTTTAATATGGTCAATTAAAGGAATAAAATTAGCTTTAAATAAATCCCTGTGTTTCTTGGTGATCTTAATACCTAAATAAGTAAAACTTTCGGTAGTCAATCTAAATGGAAGCTGTCCATAACTCGAAACAAATTTATTTAATGGGAAAGCTCACTGTTACTAAGATTTAGTTTATAACCAGAAAAACTACTGAATTGATTAAGTAATGCTACTATTGCCGGAATAGATTTCTCAGGGTTAGAAATAAATAATAACAGATCATCTGCATAAAGAGATAGCTTATGTGTCTTATTCCCGCGGACAATACCAAAAATATTAGGGGATTCCTTAATAGCAGTGGCTAAAGTTTCCAAAGCAATATCAAATAGTAAAGGACTTAAGGGACAGCCCTGTCTAGTACCTTGAAAGAGCCTGAAAAAAGGGGATCTCTGATTATTAGTAAATACATAAGCCTGAGGTATAAGATATATCAGTTTGATCCAAGAGATAAATTTTGTACCAACCTTAACTTTTTCAAGTATATTGAATAAGTATTCCATTCTACTCTATCAATAACCTTCTCGGCATCAAGTGAGATGACACATTCTGGGGTTTTATTAGACGCTGTATGTACAATATTTATTAATCTCCTAACATTAAAGAATGAGTAACGATTTAAAAAAAAACTGTCTGATCTTCAGAGATAATTTGCGGTAAAATCTTTTCTAATCTCATAGCTAATATTTTGGAAAGAATTTTAAAATCTACATTTAACATCGATATAGGTCTATATGATGTCACTTCAGTAGGGTCTTTATCTTTTTTTTAAATTAAAGAAATAGAAGCTTCATAAAAAGATTGTGGTAATCTATTCCTTAAAAAAGGCTTCTTTAAATACCTTGCATAGCCGTGGAGACAATAAATTTGAGAAATACTTTAAAAATTCTACTGTAAACCCATCTAAACCGGGAGTTTTACCAGAATTTATTGAAAACATTGCTTTCTGTATTTCCCCTTCCGTGATGGGTTCATCTAACAACAGAGACTCATTGTATGGTAAATTTGGTAAGTTCAGTTTCTTTAAAATCTCATGCATTATATTGGAATCAGTAGGAAAATCTGATTGGTATAGGGAGGTATAAAATTCCTGAAAGGATTTATTAATTTCGTCATGGTCTACAGTTACTGTACCATCCCGTTTACTCACTTTAGTAATCTGACTCTTGGCCGACTGCTTTCAATTGATTATCAAGTAATTTACCAGATTTTTGCCATTTATATAAAATGTACTTTTGGTTTTTAGTAACTGGTTCTCAATCGGTGATACTAATAACAAATCATATCTCAATTGAAGTTCAACTCTATTCTTATAGAGCTCTAAACTAGGAGTTTTGAATATTTTTTATCAATTTCTTTAATCTCGTCAGGCAATGTGTGTATTTCTTTTTGTGTTTGTTTTTTTTAATCCCGCGGAGTATGAAATAATTTTTCCATGAATATATGCCTTAAAAGCATCCCAAACTATATCATTGGAGATCTCTTCATTAGAGTTTGTCAAGAAGTAAAAAGCAATCTGATCTTTCATAAACTTAATAAAGTTTGTCTTGAAGCAAAGTAGCATTAAATCGCCATTGTTTAGCACTAAACTTGGAATCAGGTAGTTTGATCAATAGTTTCACTGTTGCATGATCATAAATAGCAATTGTATCGTACTCACATGCAATGACCGATGGAACTAGCCAAGAATCTAGTATAAAATAGTCGATCCTAGAATAACTATGATATACATGAGAGAAAAATGAAAATACTTTGTCATTTGCGTGTAAGAATCTCCAAATTTCTAACATTCCCGAGTCAAGTAAAAAAGAATTAATAAAATTAGCTGATTTATTTGGAAGCACATGATCAGATGTAGACCTATCAATCGAGGGATTCAAACAGCAATTGAAGTCTCCACCCATTATTAAAAAGTGTTCATTTAAATTAGGAAAGGATGCAATTAACTGTTTAAAAATCTCAGGGTGATCAATATTTGGTGCATAGACATTCACCATAGCGACTTTTTGCCTATAAAGGACACCGGTAATCACCAAGAATCTGCCATATGGATCAGAAATTGTTTCATGGTGAACAAACGGAATTGAGGGGGTCGATAAAAATAGAGACTCCGTTCCCCTTAGCCTGTGAATTTGAATGAAGCTGCTGTCCTCTCCAAAACTTGAAAAATCGTTACTTGTCATCTTGCCTTACATGAGTTTCCTGAACAAAGATAATCTGAGCATTTAGTCTGTGAAGAACTTTTTTTTTTTAATCCTCTTAATGGGATGGTTCAAGCCATTCACATTCCATGAAAGGAACTTTATCCATATTGCTTGTAAAAATCATGTGGGATGTAATGGGTTAATTTCTTGAAGCCTAAAAGTTCATAATACTGGAAGAAGCAAAATCTAGGGCGGAGCCAGGTGACGACATTTCAGCCAATTTTGTAGTTCAGAGTTTGCACAAATGGAGATCACAATATAGGGAACAGAAGACCCCTCCCTCTCCCCCCTCCCACCCCTGTAGAACCCCAAACTGACCAAAAGACAGTCAGCAAACTACCTAATCCCCTCCCCGATCCCATCTCTCCCAGTAACAGCGCTCAGCATAAAATGGATAATATTTAACCACTACGTCATAGCACATTCGTTATTATCTCTTTGAGAGAGAAGAAAAAAAAATACAGACTGGCATGGAATGCTGCTTATTATTATCCAAGGTCAAGATATGAAAAACAAGAACTGCGTTCTCTTAGTTTGTCCAACGACAGGGGAACACGAATTAACAAAGAAATTCTTAAAATAATATATATAAAAGAAAAACAACACGTCCAGTTAAATTCTTAATCATTACCAAACGAAATGTTGTCAACATAGGAACAGTAAATCTCCAATTTTACTTCGGAGTCACGTAAGTGACTACGTGAAGAAGCCCGTCAGTGCGCCTGCGCGTCATTACGTCAGACGCCTTGACGCAAACGGACGTGAGGAGCAGTGCTCCTCGAGTGGTTTGTAGTTTTTCAACTACAAGGTAAGTAAAAACTTTTTACAGGTTTTCCAGGTCCGTTTACTGTGGGTCTATGGCGATTTTTTCCACAGACGCCATGGGAAAAAACGGACAGGGGGAAGAGGCGAGCGACATAGCCGACAGAAGTCGGGAAAGTCGGGAGTCCGCGGTTAGAGACCAACCGCCTCTAAACCCCGGTACAGTCGCCAGCGGTGAGCATAGCGACTGTGGACCTGGGGGCTGGTGAAAACACAGTCAGTGCCTGTCGGGCAAAAGACAAAGTGTAAATCCCAACGGAGGGAGTCCCAGGCAATGAAGAAGCTCCAGGGCTAGATACTGCTTTAGAGCGTATTGCCCAAATAGAAAGCCTTTTACACAGGCTGTTGGAGCAACGTTCACTCAGTGAGGAGTGTTCTGAAAGCCAAGCTGCTGGAAACAGCTCAAACAGCTCCTGGTACAGGGCTAGATACTGCTTTCGAGCGTATTGCCCAAATAGAAGCCCTTTTCATAGGTTGTTGGAGCAAAAGTTCACTCAGGAAGGAGTGTACTGTAATCCAAGCTGCAGGAGCAGTTTAACAGCACCTGGCTCAGGGCTGATGGAATGCACCCTCAGGAATGAGGAGCGTGCTACGGGTCATGAGATTTCAGACCCGACTCTGACGGTGAGGCTGTACAAGGCGATGAAAGGCAGCTGCCAGATGTTCCAACCCTGGTAGTAGTATTCGCTGCCCCGTCAGGGTCAGGAGAGCCATTAGGAAGAACTGGCCTCCTTAATAAATTACTTGGTTTACCATTAGCTGGAACAGCATGAAATGGATGAGACTGCAAGAGTCTCTGGAATCAGTTGCAGAGAATATTAAAGCTGCTGGGTTCTGAAATAACTGCTTTTACCAGAATAGCAGGTAACAACCAAAAGATGACGAAGTTGCATCAGCAAGCACTGGGGTTGCTATGCAGCACCCACTTCGAGAAGTGCTATACGGTCTACTATGAATCCGAAATTCGCAGCACTCTGCAAACCAAGTAATATACAAATTACCCAACTTACTCTTTGGAGAGATCTCGGGAGACGTATTAAAGAGTTGGAAGATGAAGCGAAAACAGGATTGATGAAGACATCAATGGTTGTGAAGTCTGTAAAGAGGAAGTATCCTTTCAGACGTCATACGGATCCTGGACCAAGTCGCTCATCAACGCAGGGACGTAGTTGGCGGCCTGCAGCGGGAGCAAGAACCAGTGGTCGTGCTTCCGGGAGAACCCAGGAATCTCAGGGTACTGAAATGACTCAAGAGGTAGGTGGACCTGGTTCTCATGGGAACATACTAACTGGATTAAGTCCAAAAGTTGGAGGCAGGTTACATTTCTTCTATAATAATTGGAAGAAAATTACTTCAGATGTGGTAATCCTGAATAATATACAAGGATTTCGAATTGAATTCAATCCAAATTATGATTTGCCTGTTCAGCATGTTCCTAGCCGAACTCTGCACTTTGTACAAAAAGAAGTGATGGAGGTTCAGGTTGCAATTGAAACCCTATATAAAAAAAGGGGTTATTGAAAAATCAGTCTACCAAAGTCACCAATTTGTGTCAAAAATATTCCCTCGATCAAAAAAGGATGGAGGATGTAGGATTCTTGTAGATTTGATAAATCTGAATCCTTTTGTGCAATTTAGACATTTTAAAATGGAAACATTTGTGACTGCCAAACAGCTTATTTCAGAAGCATGTTATATGGCAACTATAGACTTGAAAGATGCATATTATTCAGTGTCTGTTCATTCACAAGATAGGAAGTATCTTAAATTTAAATGGATGAACCAGTTGTGGCAGTTCAAAGCTCTGCCTAATGGGTTAATATCTGCACTCAGAATATTCACAAAAATTGTTAAAACCAATTCCGGGCTTGCTGAGTAGCCAGGGGCATGTACTAATGGCATATTTGGATGATGTCTTGATTATAGGAAAGACAAAACAGTCAACAGAAGTATCTGTTGCAGTTGTGAAATCAACTTTTGAAAAGTTGGGGTTTCTAATTCATCCACAGAAATCTAGGTTAACACCATGTACCTCTATTAATTATTTGGGGTTCACAATTGATTCAGTCCAAATGAATATCACTTTGCCCAGGGAAAAGGGTGGATTTGATTAAAGATTGCAGTAATCTCCTAAACGAGCAAAAACCTTCAATTAGACAGGTGGCTCGTGTACTGGGAAAATTAGTAGCAGCATTCCCAGCAGTCCAATTTGGACCATTACATTATCAACAGCTGCAGAGACTTAAAGAACAGGCACCGAGAATGCATGTTGGTCATTTTGATAGAACCATGCAACTAACAACAAATGCTGTTTCTGGTCTGCAGTGGTGGATTCTACATGTCTCAAGCAGTTCCAGCAAAGTGCTGATTGAACAACCTTCCATGATATTACAAACTGATGCCAGTGCACCAGGATGGGGTGCAACTGACTTAACGTCTAGCTGAGGAGGCAGATGGAATCAGGAAGAGTCATTGTTACTGCAGACATGGGGAATTAACTATTTGGAGCTTCTAGGATGTTTCTATGGGCTCCAAGCTTATTGTTCTAACACAACTAATAAGCATGTTCAAGTTCAAATTGATAACACAACAGTAGTTGTTTATATTAATGATATGGAATTAAGTCGGTGTCTTGTGACAAAATGGTTAATCAACTTTGGGCTTGGTGTATTGAAAAGAACATTTGGATTTCAGCTATCTATCTACCAGGTAGAATGAACGATAGCAGACACCAAGTCACGAAAAGTTCCATGATAATAAAGAATGGATGTTGAATCAAGAGGTATTCAATGATATAGTCATCAGATTTGGAATGACCGACATCGACTTGAATCATCAGCTATCGAGATATGTCTCATGGAAACTAGATCCAGGAGCAGTGGCGATTGATGTTTTCTCGCTACATTGGGGTGGTATGTTTTCATATATATTTCCACCTTTCTGCCTCATAAGCCAATGTTTGCTTAAAATCAGGCAAGATGCTGCTTCAAGGGTATTGGTAGTACCAGATTGGCCTACACAGCCATGGTATCCGTTGATATTAGAATTAACAACACAAATGTTGATGAAAGTCCCAAAAAAGAGTAATTTATTGCTGCTCCCTGTACAGGGGAACAACATCCATTATATGATCGTTTGGATTTGTTGATTTGCAGGTTTTAAGAATGCCTTTTCTGGGACGAGGACTGTCTGAGCATACTGTGGACATGCTTACGGCAGCCTGGAGGAAGAGCACTCAAAAACAGTACCTTTCTTATATTAAGAAATGGGAAAAGTTCTGGGTACAAAATAATGTGAAATAAAGTACTGCAGATATTTCAAATGTTTAGAATTTCTGTCAAAACTTTATTATGATGAAGGTCTGAGTTGTAGTGTAATTAATTCAGCCAGAAGTGCATTGTCCTCATATTTGGTTCTGGATTCAGAAAGAAACTCAATTGGGTCACACCCAATTGTTTCCAGAATAATGAAAGGAATCTTTAATTCCAAACCACCGAAACCTAGGTACGTGACAATCTGGGATGTAAGTGTGGTACTGAAACTACTTCGTGATGGTTATCAAGTGTGTCTTTACCTTTGGTCAAGCTCAGTATGAAAGTATTCATGTTTATGGCATGAGTGACAGCACAACGAGTGCAAACACTTGGAAAATTACAAATAGATAGTATGGAAGTAACTGAAGACAAGGTTACATTCTATATCTATGACCTAATAAAGCAAATTAGGCCAGGTGTGACAGGATTTAAAATTATGCTGGCAGCATATCCAAATGATCCAGGTCTTTGTATTAAGACATATTTATTACAATACATTGAGGTCACAAAGAATTTGAGAATACGGAAACTGGGTTTTTGATCACACACAAGAAACCACACAAGAGAGTTTCAATACAGACTATTTCCAGATGGATAAAAGAAGTCTTAACAGCTGCTGGTATTAACACTTATGTTTTTACGTCTCACTCGCCTAGGGCAGCAGAAATGTCGGCGGCCAGGGCAAAAGACGGCCCCGTCGACCATATCCTCGCAGCCGCCGGGTGGTCCAATGAGTTGATGTTTCAACATTTTTACCATCGGCCTATTGTTAATGCGGGGTTGTTTGCAGAAACTATTTTAAGTTCTGTGTAAATTCCTCTGGATTAAAGGGGATCTGATTCATTTCATTCTTGAAATGAATTACTGCATTTGTGGTACAAATGTTATTATGAATGCATGATTGATTATTCTCGTTCCGAGTCAATCTATGCAGTGAGAAGCCGGGATTGATCCACGGCATGAAATCACAAAGCATTAAAATCTTCACGTAGTCACTCACGTGACTCCGAAGTAAAATAGTAAGATTAAACGAGAACTTACCTAAGTTTGAAGTTTGATCTTTATTTTATGAGGAGTTACGTAGGTGATTACGTGCCCGCCACGACCCTACCCTCTATCATAAAGGTCAGATGGAAGTTCTTGTATTACTCGTTTTAGTATGAGACTATATTACTTCGGTTCTTGTTTTTTGTGATTTCACACCGCTGCTTTGAAGATTGACGCGCAGGCGCACTGACGGGCTTCTTCACGTAATCACCTACGTAACTCCTCATAAAATAAAGATCAAACTTCAAACTTAGGGAAAGTTCTCGTTTAATCTTACTATTATAACTTAATCAGCTATCAATTACTCCCCTTCCTCGTCGTAGCTCTTCAGACGCAGCTGGAGGCGTCTTGAGGACTGATAAAAAATCGAAAGTTACCATTGCAAAGCCGAATACGCAATCTAGCTGGTGATACTAAAGCTGGGCGCAGTTTTTCTTATATAAATCAGACATTACATTATAAAAAGTCTTTCTTATTTCCAAAAGCTCGTAACTATAATCAGGGACAAACCGAAACTTACATCCTTCATATTCAACCACACCCAACTTTTTTGCTGCCTGGAGAATATTCTCCTTCATTTGAAAAAAATGAAACCGAATGATCAAGTGTCTCGGTTTATTACCGGATTTCTTCCCAATCCTGTGTGCGTTATCCATGAACGGTAGGTTTTCATTGTGCTCAATGTTGAATGTTTCCTTTATCATTTTAGAAGCAAATTTTATAACGTTATTTCCTTCTTGGCCTTCCGGCAAAGCAACAATTCGTCAATTCAAACGATGGCTTCTGTTTTCTAAGTCCATATTTTTAGACTTGTATTGCTGAAGTGCTCGAGTGTTTTCATTCATTCTCCGTTCCAATTTTTCAATCTTCAAATCTCTCTCCTTTCCCAGGGTGCGCAAGATATCAATTCGATCCTTTTGTTCACGAAGTTCATCTTGTAACAAAGGCAGTTTTCCTTGGACTTCCTTCAATTTGGTCGAAACTCCTTTCACCATTTCTTCCAAACTGCCAAATCTTGTTTTCATTTCATTTTTCAGCTCATTTTTCAATTCATCGTTCATTTACGATATTGCTTCTATGATGATGGAATCAGAAGCTGCAGCTGTGGTTGTGGCTTTCCCCAGTTCCTTCTTTGGCGATCCTCCTTTCCTTCTTGTCTCCATCCTTTTCACGATTAAGGCGTGTAAAAGTGTTATCAACACTTTATGAACAGTTAGACGGTGTCTTGAAGTCAAATAGTCACCAGTAACATTGAAAGAGTGGTCAGTGGAAGTTAAAAGTTAAGGGAGCAAACGAGTTTGCAACCTTACAGCATGCTGCCACAAGGAGAGTCTAGCTATTGACATGTTATTGATGTTCATGATTATTCTGTTCTTTGTGCCTGGCCATTTTGACTTTGTCACATTTTACTTGGTTTATGATATTGTACAAGATTTGCAATCACACCTCCCAATTGACTAAAATAATCCCAATTAACTAAATGCCTACTATGGCATTTATATTATTGCATTATATTCAGTCCAGGGCAGAAGCTGCAGTTTTTTAAAAAGGGCAAGTTTTTATTACATACTATGTGGTGTGTGCCTGGAAAGCACTGCCAGGGATGGTGGCGTCTGGGGTGCACCTTCGTGGTGCATGGAGATGCAGGGGTTTGAGGGACATGAATCATTTGCAGGCAGATGCTGCCTAACTGGTGTCTGTCCGACTGATCTGGACGGATCTGATGGTCAGGCAGGGAATATTTACAGTGACCCAATGGTGCTGAGTTCGTTGAATTTTACGGTGAATGGGAATGCCCCTGTAATAGAGGAACAGGTCCTTTGTCCAACAACGTTTGTGCTGAACATGACGCAACCTGAGGCAGAGTGGCGCTGCTGGTAGAGCTGCTGCCTCAGTGCGTCATACACATCAGTTCAATCCTAACCTCGCTTGTCGGCTGTGTGAAGTTTGCATGTATTCCCTATGACCGCATGGGTTTCCACTGTCCTCCAGTTTTCACACACATACTAAAGATACCAGGTTTTATGGGTTAATTGGTCTCTGTAATTTGACCCTAGTGTGGAAGCGAAAGTTAGATAACATAGAACTTGTGTGAACGAAACTATTTGAAGGAGTATTGAGTTTTTTGTTTAGTTTAGAGAGAGAGCATTGAAACAGACACTTCGGCCCCACTGAGTCCGCACCAACCAACGATCACCCACATAAGCTAGGGACACAAGTCAATTAACCTACAAACCTGCACACCTGTCTTTGGAATGTGGGAGGAAACTGGAGCACCTGGAGAAAACCTATGTAGTCACAGGGAGAAGGTACAAATGCCGTACAGACATCACCCGTGGTCAGGATCAAACCCAGGTGTCTGGCGCTGTGCCTTTATATCTGGAAGGAAGATGTTATGTGGGATGAATCAACAGTTAAAGCGAATAAACTAGTTGCATCTTTCTGAGTTCTGTTCTCTGCTATGCCATTTCTTTGTTGTCTAATATTTAAATCCCTTCCTCAGCTTATCAAAATATTCAACCAAAGCAGAACGTGCACTGCTAACCAATCGCTGAGTAGAAGATTTCATGGATGTGATTAAAATGCAGGAACTGAAATAAATGGAAAGAGTTAAATTAAGTTTATCAAACATGACAGAAATTCTCAATAGACTGCCCTGCATTTGTACAAATTAGAGCTATCTAGCAATTTATGTTGATAACAACTGATATGACTGAGGCCTCGACTCCTTTACTGTGCTTATTCCACATAAGACACAATTCCCTGTTCTTTTAGAATATATCCATGCATTATCCATCAATTCACCACCACATCATGCCTCTTTAATACATTCATAAGGTTAACTCTGTTTCTTGTCATCTCCAAGGAACAGAACCAGTGATTTCAGCCATTCATGGTTAGGCAACACTTGCTTATTCCAGAAATCTCTTATAGCTGATATCAAATATTAATATATCCTTTCTTAAATTTGAGGACCAAGCTGTGCACAGTGATCCTGATTTGTCCTTAGCAACATCATGTTCCATAATTACAATAGTAACCTACCTTTGAATGCTAATCACCTTCTGAGTTGTGTGCTGCATCTACCTGCTGGCTTTTTGTTTTGCACTTTAAGTACTTGAATCTCTTGTACTCCACTCATTTGCTATCTCACTCCATTTAGATAATAGCTTTCTTCGAATTGCTCTTACCAGAGTGTGTGAGCACATATTTTCCATTATTAAACTCCATTTGCCATGTTTATGTTCATCTAACAAAGAGTCATGGAGCCATATAGCATGGAAGTAGGTACTTCAGCCCTAATGCTCCAAGCTGAACAAGATGCAACATTTAGGTTAGTCACATTTGCCAGCGTTTGGCCCACATTCCTCTCAACATGTTCTATCCATGTACATGCCCAAGTGTCTTTTCAATGTTGTTATTCTACCTTCGCTGGCAGCTCATTCCATACACCCAGTAACCTCTTAGTAGAAAAGGTTGCCTCTCAGGTTCCTACTAAATCTTCCTCCTCACCTTAAACCCATTGGTGCAGTGCTGCCGGAGCTCACCTGAGCACTGATCCGGCACCTCTGTTCAATAAAAAATAAACAGCGTGGAATTTTAACTAGCGGATGTGTGGTCGGGGTACCCTGATTAAAAGAGGGGTAAGGGGAAGATCCATCACTACTGAGGTTCCCTGTAGGAGGGGGGGGACACTATGATGCAGCAGAGTCAGACCATGTGATGTGTGCATCGTTTGTCGTTGTGGGCCTGGAGCTGAGCCTGGAACTCTGTTGGGTGGGTGAGTGGGGTGGATGTTTAGTTAAATGAGTGTGAGGGTGAGAGTGTGTGTGTGTGAGTGTGTGTGTGAAGGCCCAAAGGTGCAGGATAGCCAGGGCGAGTTGGTGTCTTGCCGGCACCTTTGTAAAAATACATGATAACCGTATTTTTCTTTACTTGCTTCATAATTATATTTCATGATAATCAGTGAGTGCAACCGTGCAATATTTTGTCATAATTAAATTAAGTATTATATGTTTTAATGTACTAGCTATACACTGGGATGTAGTAATAGGCTATAATCTTGTTTGACCCTCTAGGGAGACTAGCTTGCCCCCCCCCCCCTCCCCCATCAAAATCTGAAATGCCCCTGTTTGACAGCTCCGACACCTAAAAAATTAGCATTGAACACTGCTTAAACCTGTTTTTGCTGGTTCTTGATTACCCTACCCTGGGTAAAATAAATCCTGATCAATCGCCCTCATGATTTTAGAAAGCTCTCTAAGCACCAATTAAATGGTTTCAATTATAGATAGAGTAAGACTTTGTGGTTATTTCCAACAAGAATTTTAGACTAAAGAAAGGGCAGTGGAAGTACTTGGTCAAACAGCATCTGTGGAGGCAAATGACATATACCAACATTTCAAGGTAAGGCACTGCATTAGAATTGAAGGAGAGGATGGGAAGATTCTAACAGTTTGAAGGAGGAATGGGGCAGAGGCTGGTACGTGGCAGGTGGAATAAGCTGGGGAGGGGATGATGGGCAGATGGAGCTAAGTTGGTGTATGGGTGGTTGTGGGAGAACAAATGAACACCAGTGGTATGGATAAGCTGAAATGTGAAAACTTTATATTCATACCATCGGCTTATAAGTTACCCAGGGGGATTATCAGATATTATACTTAAAACTTTCTGTGCCCAAGGTTAACGACAGAAGGGTCAGTGTGAGAGTGGGAAGGGGTATTAAATACGATACAACAGATCTCAGGATGATCTTTACTTCAAAGGGATGTGCTCTACAAAATGGTTGACATCTAAGCTAGTTTCTCCACAGTGTGAGCAATGAATGCAGTAGAGAAAGTTGAAAGAGGTGCAAGTGAACCTCTGTCTCATTTGAACAGTTTATTCTCCTGTTGTTCACCTCTTCCTCCTCCTCTCCTACCTGTTTCCAGCTACCCATTATCTTCTTCCCACCTGGTTCTACGTTTGATCTACCAGTCTCTGTCCTATTCCTCCCTGATTGCTATATATTGGCAATCCATCCTCTTCCCTAACAGGCCTGGTGCAGGTTCTTGACCCTATTTGTGACATCAACCATTTGTCCCAATAATTTGCTTGAGCCATTGAATGCTTTCAGTCTTCTGTTTTTAGTTGCAGATTCCATTAGCTACAGTCATTACTGGATAGAATATATGTTGTTTTAACACTGCATTTAGTCTGAGACACAGCACCAATAAATGTTGTTACATAACGCTTGGTTATTTGATGGTCAAAAGTCTTGATTGTTTGTACTTTGTACATTTCTAATCTAATGCAAAGAATTTATCATCCATATGAATATAAAATTATCCACGGTAACTGGTGGTACAGAGATCAAGTTCATTTTATGTGGCTCATTTGGTACAAGTTCTGCTCTTGAGATTTCACCTAATAATAGTTGCCTGTAGAATGTGCTTGATAAATGGACCATTGAGTATAAGATTTTTGGAAATAGATTGGCATGAAATCCAAGTAAGCACATTGGATTGCACCCTGTTTTATAGTGGCTTCATGTTGCGAAGTAAAGGCAAGATATATGGAATGTGCAAGATATAATATGAAAGATATAATATGCAAGGCGCAAAATTAAATTGTTGTTAAGAAAATGTAAGGCCTCCATTTATTTGCAACAGCATCAATCACAGTTATCTTACGTCAAAGTTGATTTTGTATTTTTTAAAGAATGAATGGGAACAAAATGATCAAAAATGAATTGGCAGTCAAAGTAATACAAGGTTGTAGAGGAGACAAGTGTCTAGGAACAGGCCACTCTGCCTATCCTGCCAATACTGGCGCATATAGTCCACATGACCCTCTTCTCACCTTATGCGATCTGCAACATGGTTGGCAAGTCTATGCTGGATTCTCCAATGTAGAACCGACTGTTCTTTTCTCTTTTGTGTTTGCCCAGCCTTCCCCTAAATGCAATTCATTGATCTGGATCCTCATGCTCACCTGTATTGTGTGGGAGGGGAGGAGAGGGAGCATTCTCTGTAGAATTCTTTGCTGGATTTTATGGTGGAAATGTTTTCACCATAGTGATTCATTTAAAAGCTTTATGTATTTTAATATCACCCTTCAGCCACTTCTCAAAGGGGTGGAGGGCAGGGGGTGGACAACTTACCCAGGGACATTCGATGACTGTGTTTTGTTTATTTTTATCCAAACATTTTTTAATATAGATTAATATAGTATTAATTTTTTGTATCTTGGGTAAGCACATTGAAATAGCAATGGATGGCGTGTTCAGAAAATTATTTCTGATTTGTCCTCGCTTTGTGAACACCAAACCAATGTATGCATCTGCAAAAAGGCATTGGCACCAGGGTATCGGTTCCTTTTAAGCATCCCAGTTATCATGTTCTTAGATGCAGAGCAAATGTGGCCACGATAACTACAAACATGTTGAAATGCAGAATATAAAAGTAATAGGAATTCAGGCATTTAAGCCTCAACTATTATTCCATGTGATCAATTGTGACCTAAAATTTCTACCTTGATCCTTTTATTTCTCTCATCCTTTGACCATACAAATAACATATAACTCCTTGTATAAATTCAATGATCTGTGTTCAACTGCTTCCAGTGGTATAACATTCCACACGTTCATCATTCTGTGCGAGAAGTAATCGCTCTTCATCTCAACTTGAAGCCTGATCATCGGATTGTGACCACTGGGTCCTGAACTGACCGGATTTCCCTCTTGAATATATGTATACGTACATATATACACATATATATGTGTGTGTGTGTGTGTATATATATATATGTGTGCACACTGATTTTGTTTTTCTCTTTCTCGTTTTTCATATTGTTTACCATGTATTATGTTTACATATTCCATTGTGCTGCAGTGAGTAAGAATTTCATTGTACTATCTGGGACATATGACAATAAAACACTCTTGACTCTCTTGAATCTGTACAGACCCATAAGAATGTTGTAGTTGATTTTGAATGGTCCTAATCACAATGTAAAACTAATTGCCCGAATCGCCCTTCATACATTAGTCCTCCCATCCCTGAAATCTGATGACCCTTCACAGCACTCCCTCCATAACAAGAACATTCTTCCTAAGATCAGGAGACTAAAACTGCAGATGCCATGGTCTTGGCAAGCACATTTCTCAGAATAACATGATGTATCTTTAGAAAGGGATAAGGTGGAATCTCTAGTCAGAGGGTGGTGAATCACATATTACGTTCTTGGAGCTCTGGAAAATTATCAATCTTTGATGGGAAGAATGGATAGGGAGGCTGATCACTTTGCTGGAGGGTTTGAGAGCGGACAAGGAATTATATGCAACGTGCGTTTGGAATTTCAAGTGTATGGCACGTAGATTTTGTGTAATTGGCTCCATTATGCCCTTAGTGCATTGGAAAAGGTAAACAAGGTTTTCACCTATGATGACATTTTCTGCTAACTGCACTTTATGGTAAGCAAGTAGGCTGGCTTTGGGAAACAATTAGATGATTGAGGGCTCGCTTAGAATAACTGGGAAATTATGGAGCAGCCTACAAGGATATATAGTGTAGCTAAAGGAGAAGTTAAACCTTTCTTTCTCCGAGACATGCAAGAATAGCTCGGTGCTTGATTTAATGCAGAACCTTTGAAGGACAGTGGCTGGGCCGCAAGATCTCTATACCAGCCATCATAAATAGGAGTCTCCAATGTGCGGAAGACAGTGAGACTTGATGGTATTTGCCACGGCTTCTATCATTTAACACATTGAGCTGAAAGCCATGAGATTCGTTGCTTTTTTAATGCTTTGTCTTGTAATTTGATGTAATAAAGTTAGTCATTTGTACCCTTGAAATTTTCTTTCTCCGTTCATTGATCCAAATCCTATTTATGTTTCATCACAAAGAGCGAATTGGATAAACTAATTGTGAGCAAAAACATGCAAAACTACAGTCGAAGGGCTGGGGTTGAACAAGTGATTATCTCCAGTAGAGAGGTGGCATTGGCCTGATAGGATGAATGGTCTCCATCAGCACAGTAAACATTTAAATGATGCATTGATTTATATTCATCATCGTATATCAAATAAACTTAGGGATACGGAAGGAGAAATATTTTGGCCTGTTTATATGGTGCAAAATAACCCACCCCAGAACAATAAATAGTTGTGAATTTACACTTAATATTATCTGTCACTGAAGCAGTGTGCAGAGGTTCTCAAATTCATTTAAGAAATAGTATTAAGGCGACTGTATAGAAAATGGTGGGTATTGCTTTACAGCAGGATGGGAGTAGTATTGTAGTGGTAGTGATGAGGTGTTTTGATGGCAGTGATCATAATTTAGCATGATTAAAGTAGCAATGTACACTAGGAATGCAGGTTCGCAGCTGAGGTGATAGCATTTCCAAGACTGCAACATAATTGAACAGAAATGTAATACAAAATGTAATAAAATAGGGCAATTAAATGGTAACAGTTAACAGATCTCTGGGGATACTAGAAACTGCAGATATTTGATGATTGAGCAAAACTGTTGGAGGAACAGTGGGTCAGGCAACATCTGTGGGATGGAATGAACCAACGAAATTTCAGGCTGGAACTCTTTTTCAGACTGGTGACTTCAAAACGTTGTCAGTCGATTCCCACCACAGATGCTGCCTGACACACTGAATTGTTCATGCATTTGTTTTTAACACACCAGCTGGAAAGAGTCCAGAGAAGATGTACAAGGAGACTTGATAGTGGCATTTGAAGTCTTTAGAAAGGCATCGATATGCAGTGAAAGGATGGATATGGAACATGTGTTGGTGGAGGAGATTAGTTCAACTTGGCATCACGTTCGGAACAGAAGGTGTGGGCCCAAGGGCCTGTTCCTATGCTGAACTGTTCTGCAAGGCACTGAGTCTATGTTCAGGGAGGGTGAGGTTGAGAAGGCTCTGATTTCAATAGACAATAGGTGCATGAGTAGGCCATTCGATCCTTCGAGCCAGCACCGCCATTCGACGTGATCATGGCTGATCATCCCCAATCAGTACCCCGTTCCTGCCTTCTCCCCATATCCCCTGACTCCGCTATTTTTAAGAGCCCTATCTAGCTCTCTCTTGAAAGCATCCAGAGAACCTGCCTCCACCGCCCTCTGAGGCAGAGAATTCCACAGACTCACCACTCTCTGTGAGAAAAAGTGTTTCATCGTCTGCGTTCTAAATGGCTTACTCCTTATTCTTAAACTGTGATCCTTGGTTCTGGAACTGTAGCCCCTGGTTCTAGATTTCATTCCTTAGAGTGCAAAAGGATGGGGTGATCTGAAAGAGGTTTACAAAATTATGTGAGCAATCAATCAGGTAAATGCGCATGAGTTTGTTGCCCACAATAGGGGACTCGAGAACCAGAGGATATAGATTTACTGTGAGAGGGGGTGAGTTTGGAGATTTAATAGGAACCTGGGGATAACATTTTTACACAAAGAGTGGTGGGTATATGGAACGGGCTGCCAGAGGAGGAGGTTGAGACAGGTACTATCAAAACAATAAACAGACAATTGGACAGGTACATGCATAGGATAGGTTTAGATGGTTATGAGCCAAGCGTGGGGAGTTGGGACTAATGTAGATGGGGCATGCTGTGCCGAAAAGCCCGTTTCAACGCAGTATGATTCGATGACTCAATCCCACTTTGGCACCTTACACATTTTACTAGGGGCAATTTACAGGGGGCAATTAACCTATAAACCTGCACGAGTTTGGAATGTGGATGGAGACAAGCGCCCGGAAAAAAACCACGTACGACGTTCACACAGACAGCATCCGTAGTCGGGATCAAACCCGGGTCTCTGACGCTGCGAGGCATCCGTTCGACTGCTGCGAATTTTGTTTGTATTTTCTGATTTAAATCAAAGATTTTGGTATAGATATGAGGGATGGGATACTGAGTTGGATGATCAGCCATGATCATATCGAATGGCGGTGCAGGCTCGAAGGGCCGAATGGCCTACTCCTGCACCTATTTTCTATGTTTTCTATGAGTTCCATGTTTAGGAAATGTGTGAATGTCAGCAAAGTTGTTTGCAGGTGTAGTATTAGGCAAGATGTAAACTGCCTTGACATTCAATAACATTACCAAGCTAACTCCTCCGCCATCAATCTCTGTTCAAATAATAATTGAATCACCGTCTTTTTGACCAGACAGTAGGACTCGCGTGAACTTGGAAGCTGCAGGTGCTTATGTCCTGGGAAAACGACTCATTTGGACTGGTGTTACTTTTGGCCACTGAATGGAAGATTATAATCATTTTTCTCTGGACGGTGGAATCAACACCCTTTCGCTTTCCAAGCGGGCAATTGGTGCTGTTCTCCCTTTGAAATCTACCGTGTAAAAATAGCACCTGCAGATCAAGATCCAAATTGACCGCCATTCTGATTTGGAAATATGTCCTGATCCTCAGTATTGCAAATGCCGAAACGCCCCACGCCGACAGAATATTGTACTAGCGCATGGAGGTCTTCAGCGGTTGAAAAAATGATGGTTCTTCACCACGTAGTCAAAGGCAAAAAGGAAATTTTAATAAAACCTTGCTAAACACTGGGTGCTGCAATCGATAGATACAACGTATTGGTTTATTATTGACACGGGTAACGAGATACAGTGAAAAATCCCTTTGCGTGGTATTTAGCCAAATCATACTATGCATGAATACAATTAAGCCATACATAAGTAATGTAAAGATGTAAAAAATACCAGCGTGCAGAATATAGTGTTACAGCATTCTGACGCTGCGCTTACAGCTAATGTGAAGATAAAATAAATGTACAAGTGTACATTGCCTAACGTAGACGGGCTCGGCGATTTGCAACGGTGCGTAAAAGGCTTCTATGAAAGATGACTTCCCCGCGGTTGCATGAAGCTGATATAGGGATGCGATGCATGAATTCATAATGGGACTGAGAGAGGGAGCTGTGTGGTGAGAAGTTTCGTGCATTTTAGTGATTTAGTCTCTGTGCTACGTCAGGATGATAATATTTCGATTTAGTGACATCACAAAGAAATACGGATAGTAATTGAGAATATTAAAAGCTGTTCCATGGAGACGTCGCATAGAACATGACGAATAGCATTTACAAGATATGAACAAAGAACAACCTATCGGAGGAACTCTGTGGATCAGGCAGCATCTGTGCTGGGAGGGACAGATTAAGTTTCGTGTCGAAACCCTTGGCTTCCTTCAGAAATGTGGGTTTTTTTGCTCAAGATTCAAGCTTCGGCAACCTCTTGTGCCTCCATTTGCAAGACATATTGAATAATGAAAGGACTGGATAGAGTGTATGTGGAGGGAATGTTTCCACTATTGGGAAAGTGGAAACATTGTGGAATTGGTTGCTACAGAAGGCTGTGGAGGCCAAGTCGATGGATATTTTTTCAGGTGGAGATGGATAAATTCTTGATTAGTGCGGGTGTCAGTGGTTAAGGGAAGGCAGGAGAATGGGGTAAAGAATGAAAGATAGATCGGCAATAATAGAATGGAAGAGTAGTCATGATGGGCGGAATGGCCTAATTGTGCTCCTACAATTTGTCATTTTATGAACTTATGAAGACTGGTTGTTTTACGTGCTTTGGCTTCTTTAGGTTAGTTGATAAATACTTCAGAGATGCTTTCGTGGAGTTGCTCATGTTCGAAACACAAACGGCATGCCATATATGCTCTGTCCAAACATTTTTTAATGTGCGACAACAGGTAAATTGATTTAGATAATAGATTATGAAAAAAACGCTACGTGATCTCTGGTCCGAGGTTAGATCTAATTTATTCAATAAAGTAAAAGGATATTTCAGCGTATTCGTCAATGATTCTCTGAAGTTTGCCTGAGCCACCGCATAAATAAATGTGTTGGTGCACGAACTCAGGCACTGCAGCATATACCCAGTGTGCTCCATAATGGCGAAAGGATCGTTGTAATCTGTGAGCATGAACTCAACGCCTGTAAATTGTGTGCATATGTAATGTACAAATGTTACCATCCATAGCAGTATAAAACAGCTTGAGATGGAGAGCAGTAAAATGATCGATTTTCTGCGGTTTACAATCTCCGGATCAGTGCAACCCTCGCTTTTCCCGTCCCCCCCGGAGTCCCTTCCTTATCCGACTAGCCTGTAAAATATGTCTGATGGTCAGGACATTAAGCAGCACAATCAAAAGGAAAGGTACAAGCGGTGTGAAGGTAATGTCGAAGAAGAAGTATGCATCCCATATTGGTAAACTGGAGTGACTTGCCTTCACTTTGCAGAACCATGGCACGTTGTCAATGATCTCCTGGTGCCCGTTTTCAAAATAAATTGGGATATTTTCTACAAAGCATAATCCAGACACTGCCACTATAACTATGACGGCAGTTCTTTCGATGCAATATTTTAATCTCAACTTCTGACAACAAATGGCGATGTATCGGTCAAATGTGAAGGCAACGGTTAGCCAGACCGAACAATCAATGGCTGCGATCACCAGGGCAATTTTAAGACTGCAAACGGGAGTATAATGCAAGAAGGAAAGCGGAAAATACATGTCATTAATCTCATATAATACTACATCAAATATTATCACCAGTAGGTCTGCAACAGCCATGGCAACCATGTAACGTGTGATGCATTTGGAAAGACCACAGTTCCCACGAGATAGAATCACAATCGCCATAAGATTACCTGCAATAATAGAAACATGCGCAGTCACAGAGAATAACCGCTTTGGACAAAACTGTAGATCAGTACATGTTCCTTGAACATAGTGACCTCACCACTACTAACCACTCCCCATTGTCTCTCGTATAATTGTAAGGTCCCCACCTCCAGCCCGCTCTCTAGCTCCAGTGATGACCACGGACAGCTATTGCATAGTGTGTGTTAGTGATTATAATAAACCATCAGTAAAAGACTCTGTGTAGGAATCAACTCATTTTACATGGTGTCACAGCGGTAGACTCGCGTCTCCTGTTGATCGGTTTTCTTTTTATTCTTTGCTTTCTCCCAGTTGTTCACGTCTCCCCTCCCGTTTTCATTATGTCCAACTCCTGTCGTCGACCCGACACTTTGGTCTTTGACACGGGCATTGTCCACCGCTGGACTGTGTTCCAGCGCGACTTTGAAAATTACACAGCCATCGCCCATCCTGATGCCACCCCTGCTGTGCAGGCTCACCTGCTGCTCAACCTCGCTGGCCCGGAGGCCATGGATCACTATGCTTCATTCGACTTCGCCCCCGGAGAAGACCGTCGGGACCCGGTATGTCTCATGGCTAAATTCACTGCCCTCTGTGATATCTCTACCAATAACATTATTGAGCGCTTTAAATTCTTCCAGAGGCGGCAGATTCCCGGCGAGCATATTGACGCTTTCATTGCCTCTTTGCGTCATATGGCTCGGCGCTGTCGCCTTGAAACAATCTCCATGGACGAATTGATCAGGGATGTCCTGGTCAATGGTCTCCTGAACGCTAAGCTGCGTGACGAGCTCCTCATGAAACCTGATTTGACACTAAGGGAGGCCATGCATTCCGCTCGTAAGGCATTCCGCTGTTAGCTCCGTGTCTCAACCGGTGTCCCAGGACATTAACTTTACCGGTGCAGCTGGCTGCCGGCGGAACGCTGGTCCGCCACGACGAAACCCCGCTGCAATGCCCGCTAAGGTCACCCCACGCCGTTGCCCCAATTGTAATTTTTCTTTCCACCAGTTCAACGTTTGACCCGCGCAGGGTAAGACTTGTAATTCCTGTGGCAAACTGAACCACTTTTCGGCGGCTTGTCAGTCCCGTGATAAGCCGGTCCCTGCTCCAAGGAGGAATTTAAACAACCTTGCAGACCCTGATAGCGCGCTTGGTTATCAGTACCAGTCGGATGAACTCCCAGACTCTGATAGGAGCTCCTCCCATGGTGATTCAACGGTGTTTTTGCTTTTGGGTGCACCTGCTACGATAACAGATCCCTCTGTGCATGTTACTGTGAATGGCCATTCATTCTCTGCCAAGGTCGATATTGGTGCCTTTGCAAATGTTATGTCTGTCAGCCTCTTCAAGCGGATAAGATCTGGTGAGAGAGTTACTCCCGGCGACACCCGCCTTCATGCCTATGGGGGAGGTGTTCTAGTTCCAGTGGGGAAGGCCACGCTTATCTGCACAGTCCTTGAGACCTCTCGGCCCCTCACCTTCCACCTGCTGGATTCTGACAACGTCACCTGTTGGGCGCCGTGCGTGTCAGGACCTTGGCTTGGTTTCTTTCCACCGCGGAATTCACCAGGTGCTGGCCCCCATGGACACCCTGGGCGAATACCCCGACCGTTTTGATGACATTTTGGGCAAATTGCCCTGTGACTATAAAATTGTTGTCGACCCGAGTGTCGACCCGGTGGTCGGACCGGCCCACCGCGTCTCCTTTGCTATGAAGGGCCGCGTGGAATCTACTCTGCGTGATATGGTGACCATGGGCATCCTCAAGGAGGTGAGAGCTCCCACCAGGTGGGTCTCAAACATGGTCGTCGCTGCCAAGAAGGACAAGAGCGAGATCCGGATCTGCATTAACCCAAAGGACCTGAACCTGGCCATCAAGCGCCCGCACTACCCCGTGCGGACGGTGGAGGACGTCGCTGCACAGGTCGGTCCTGCCACTGTCTTCTCCGTCTTAGACGCCAAAAGCTCATTTTGGAAGATCCCTCTAGATGAACGTTCCTCATTCCTGA
>JAXLNO010000368.1:0-40819 GCA_038087875.1 Malacoraja senta | reverse complement strand
TATTGTGTCAATGTGTGTACAGTTATTACGGCGAAAATAAGTAAAATTAGATTTGTATCTTTGCTCGACTCAATAATTTCACTTTATGGAGGAAAGAAAATGCGAGCTTAAAGACTTAATGGTTACTATGACTACATGAGATGTGCGAAACAGGTTTATTTTTCCTTCTGAGGAATGGAGTAAAAATAGCTGTTTCGGCAACGTGTTCAAGCAGGCGTGCTGATGGTATAATTCTGAACACCAGCTGCAGCAAATTAATTAAACGGCTCTGTCCTCATGTACAATGCTCAAATATATAAATTGTGTTCATTGCAAAGATCTCATCATATGTCATCATATCGTAAAGTTCAGCAGTGAACGAAATGGAGCTACCTATAATCCCACAGATTGAGGACATTTACTATCCCATTCTCGCACTGATTGGCATTCCAGGTTTGTTAGAAACTGATATTCGTTGACTTCGTGCTTTACCAAAGAAAATGCAAACGGAAACAAGGACCGTCTCGGAACTAACAAACTCGCGAGGTTTGCAATGCGAGTGAAACGATCAGAAAGATTGAAATCCTGGAATGATAGATTTGAAGAGCAGGAAGGAACTGCAGTTGCTTACACCGAAGATAGACGCAAAAAGCTGGTGTTATTCCGCGGGTTAGATGTTGCCTAACTCGCTGAGTTACTCCAGCTTGTGTCTTTGATAGCTTTGAAGTTTCATTGTAAAATACGTTTCAAGTATGCACGAAGAAGAAATGTGATTATCTCTATGAGAATGTTTTATAAGATGTTGCGATGCTTTTCTCATCAAATCGCTCCAGCACTGGAACGATGATATGCAGGCAAAACGGATATACACATATTGGCGATCGGTATTTATTAAGGAAAATTACGTTAGTGCAGAAAACTAGAATAAAATTCAGATATGATAATTGAAAACGTGTCAGCTACATGTGACCACATGGTAAACGCTGTTCTTATTCATAAAGTCATAAGGTTATGGATGATTGAAGTAGAATTGGTCCAGTCGGCCCATCAATCCACTCCGCCATTCAATTATGGGTGATCTATCTCACCCTCCTACCCCATTCGCCAACCTTCTCCCCATAACCTTTGCCACGTGTACTAATCAAATATCTATATATCCCTGCCTTAAAAATATCCACTGACTTGGCCTCTCCAGCCTTCTGTGGCACAGATTCCACAGATTTACCACCCTCTGACAAAATACATTTCTCATCATCTTCCTAAAAGAACGTCCTTTAATTCCGAGGCTATAACCTCTAGTCCCGAAGTCTCCCACTCGTGGAAACATCCTCTCTACATCCCACTATATTCAAGCCTTTCACTATTATGTATGTTCCAATGAGGTCCCCCTCATTCTTCTAAACTCTAGCGAGTACATGCCCAGTGCCGAGAAACGCTCCTCATTGGTTAACCTTCTCATTCCTGGGATCATTCTTATAAACCTCCACTGGACCCGCTCCTGTGCCAGCATATCCTTCCTCAAATATGGTGCCCACAATTGCTCACAATATTCCAAATGCGACCTCATCAGTGCCTTATAGAGCCTCAACATGACATCCCTGTTTGTGCATACAAGTCCTTTTGAAATAAATGCTAGCATTGAACATGCTTTCTTTACTACCGATTCGACTCTTTTGGGAATCCTGCACCAGCAATCCCTTGTCCCTTTGCACCTCCGATTTTTGGATTCTCTACCCTTTCAGACAATAGTCTATGTCTTTATTCCTACTACCAAAAAGCACGAAGCGACACTTTGCTACACATTTTGCCATCTGCTACCTCCCTGCCGACTCTCGCAACCTGTCCAAGTCTTTATGTAGAGTCCCTGCTTTCTCAACACGACCTGCCCTTCCACCTATTTTTGTATCATCCGCGAAATTTGGCCACAAAGCCTTCAATCTTCTCGCCTAAATCATTAATATACAACATGTAGAGTAGTGGACCTTGCACCGACCCCCGCGGAACTCCGCTAGTCACTGGTAGCCAACCCGAGAAAGCCGCCTTTATTGCCACTCTTTGTCTTCTGTCATCCAGCCAATCCATGCTAGTATTTGTCCTTTGATACCATGAGCTTTCATCTCGCTTAGCAGCCTCACGTGTGGCACCTTATCAATGGCTTTCTGAAAATCTAAGTAAACACCATCTACTGACTCTCCTTTGCCGTCCTGCTACTTACATCTTCAAATAATTCCAGCAAATTTGTGAAGCAAGACCTCCTCTTCACAAAGCCATGCTGACTTCGACCTATTTTATCGTGAATTTCGAAGTACTTCGCAACCTCAACATTTATAATGGATTCTAAAATCTAACCAAGCACCGAAATCAGACTAACCGACCTTTTGTTCCCTCTATTGTGCTTTGCTCCCTTCATGTGCAGCGGGGTAATATTGGACTTGTCTAATCATCTGGGACCTCTCATGTCTCTAGTGATTCTTAAAATATCACTGTCAATGCATGCACATTCTCTAAAGCCACCTCTTTATGAAACCTAGGGTGCTGTCCATCTGGTGCAGGTAAGATATCCACCTTCAGCCATTTCAGCTTCCCAAGTACTTTCTTCCTAGTAATAACCACTCCACTAAGTTCCACCCCTGACTCTCTAGAATTTCAGGCACATTGCTGGTGTTTTCCGCTGTGAAGACTGGTGCAAAAAAAAAAAGATTCAATTCCTCTGCCATTTCTTTATTCCCCATTATCACTTCTCCTGCATCATTCTCCAGCAACCCAACTTCCACTCTTGCCTCTTTCTTACTTTTTATATAACTGAAGTCACTGCTACTATCCCCATTTCTATTAGTTGCTAGCTTACCTCCATATTTCATCTTTTCTCCCCATATTGCCCGTTTCGATATCTTCTATTATTCTTTGAAAGCTACCCAATCCTTTGGCTACCCACTAATCTTCGCAATATTATGCGCTTTTAGTTTTATACTGTCCCTGACTTACCTTGTGAGCCACGGTCGCCTCTTTCTCCCCTTAGAATTTTTCTTCCCCTTCAGAATGAAAATATGCTGCACCTTCTGGCTTATTCGCAGAAATTCCTGCCATTGCTGTTCCACCGTCATCCCTGCTGGTGTACATTTCCAGCCTCCTTTGGCCATCTCCTCGCTCATGCCTCTGTAGTCCCCTTGGTCAGCTGCAATACAGACACATCCGATTTCACCTTCTCCCTCAAAAATTGCAGATTAAACCTCATCATGTTGTGGTCGCTACCTCCTAATGGTTCCTTTATCTTGAGTTCCGTTATCAAATCCGGTTCATAACATAACACTAAATCCAGAATTGCCTTTTCCCAGTTTGGCTCAACTCCAAGCTGCTCTAACAATCCATCTCGGAGACACTCTACAAATCCAGTACCAACCTCATTTTCCTGCATATTGAAATCTCCCATGACCGCCACAGCATTGCCTTTTTTTGTTTGATTCTATATTCAGTCCATGCAGAACACGGAATCTTTTCGACAAATGGTTAATTCCTCGGTTTATTACGTTTGTCAATGAGACCGTTGCGCGATCTCCAATACTTGCTGATTCTTCTGGGCATTTTTCATGTCGGAGAGTAATTTGAAGGCACAGAACATGGAACATTCCAGCACATGAACTGACAATGTCGGTGCTGAACATGATGTGAAGATAAAGTAACTTAGTTTGCCTGCACATGATCCATTCCCTGCATACCCACGTGCCTATATAAAACCCTCTTCAACGTCGTTATTGCATCCGCCCACCGCCACATGTGGCAGCGCATTCCAGGCACCAACCACCTTCACTGTCAAACGTTTCCCCTTTCATTTTAAAGTTATGCCCTTTCGCCTTTCCCTTCAACTGGGGAGAATTTATTTTCGACTGCCTACCATATCTTTGCATCTCAAAATGTTATATACTTTATCAGAACTCAGCTCTTCCTATGTCCTTCCAGAGAAAACAATCCAAGTCTGTACAAACAAGACTTACAGCGAATACCCTCTAATCCAGTCCTAATGCTGGCAGATAATGTAGCATTGATACAAACAAACCCTCAAATTAACGTTATTGGAAATGCAATGCATGATTTTCACATCTGGTCCAAGATCATAAACCCAATGTAATATCTCTCCATGTTTTGTTATTACTTGCATTGAAATCAAGAGGGGAAAATCGTCAGCTGTAGAAAATATGCCACTTGTTGAAATTCCACCAAATGCACTCCACATGAGCCAGTTAAGATTTACAGTTATCTATCTATCTATCTATCTATCTATCTATCTATCTATCTATCTATCTATCTATCTATCTATCTATCTATCTATCTATCTATCTATCTATCTATCTATCTATCTATCTATCTATCTATCTATCTATCTATCTATCTATCTATCTATCTATCTATCTATCTATCTATCTATCTATCTATCTATCTATCTATCTATCTATCTATCTATCTATCTATCTATCTATCTATCTATCTATCTATCTATCTATCTATCTATCTATCTATCTATCTATCTATCTATCTATCTATCTATCTATCTATCTATCTATCTATCTATCTATCTATCTATCTATCTATCTATCTATCTATCTATCTATCTATCTATCTATCTATCTATCTATCTATCTATCTATCTATCTATCTATCTATCTATCTATCTATCTATCTATCTATCTATCTATCTGTCTGTCTGTCTGTCTGTCTGTCTGTCTGTCTATCTATCTATCTATCTATCTGTCTGTCTGCCTGTCTGTCTGTCTGTCTATCTATCTATCTATCTATCTATCTATCTATCTATCTATCTATCTATCTATCTATCTATCTATCTATCTATCTATCTATCTGTCTGTCTGTCTATATATATATTTAAATATATATATGTGTGTGTGTGTGTGTGTGTGTGTGTGTGTGTGTGTCTGTGTGTGTGTGTGTGTGTGTGTGTGCGTGCGTGCGTGCGTGCGTGCGTGTGTCGTGCGTGCGTGCGTGCGTGCGTGCGTGCGTGCGTGCGTGCGTGCGTGTGTGTGTGTGTGTGTGTGCGTGCGTGCGCGCGCGCGTGTGTGTGTGTGTGTGTGTGTGTCTGTGTGTGTGTGTGTGTGTGTGTGTGTGTGTGTGTGTGTGTGTGTGTGTGTGTGTGTGTGTGTGTGTGTGTGTGTGTGTGTGTGTGTGTGTGTGTGTGTGTGTGTGTGTGTGTGTGTGTGTGTGTGTGTGTGTGTGTGTGTGTGAAGGATTCGCAGGTGCTGGTTTAAAACGAAGATAGACACAAAAAGCTGGAGTAATTCAGCGGGACAGGTATCATGGAGAGAAGGAATGGGTGACGTTTCGGGTCCAGAACTTCGGACGGTATATGGGTGGATATGTGTATGTACACACCACACTGACCTATTTTTCTCTCGTTGATTATATTGTTTAGAATGTACTACGTTTACATATTCTGTTGTGCTGCTGCAAGTAACAATGTCATTGTTCTAACTGGGACATATGACAATAAAACACTCTTGAATCTTGAATCTTGACTCTGTAGGCAACGGTACCGGTCGGGCCGCTTCTTAAGTCCGAAGACGGCTCCTGACCGGTAATGTCGCAAATCCATTCCTTCCACAGATGCCGCCTGATCCGCCGAGTTACTCCAACGCGTTGTGTTTTATTTATGGAAGATTTTGAGTTAATCGCCAAGTAATGTTTCTGTAAAATGACTTGATACCTACACAGAGTCTTTTACTAAGGGTTTATTATAATCACGAACACACACTATGCAATAGCTGTCCGTGGTCATCACTGGAGCTAGAGAACGGGCTGGAGGTGGGGACCTTGCAATTATACGAGAGACAATGTGGAGTGGTTAGTAGTGGTGAGGTCACTATATTAAAGGAACATGCACTGATCTACATCCCTCCTCTTGGAAACAAAAGCATGGCAATACACAGAGCGACCACGGCTCATACGCTAGGATTACAAACCGCGCCGGGAACAGTTAATCGTGTCATAACACAGCTAAGCGAGCTCCCCATAACGGACAGGCGGCTTGACCAACCGGCCAGAGCGGGTGCGCAACCCGCATTCCCCCTCAACCGCAGGAGCAGAAGGGACAGAGTCAGGGACAGAAGTGGGAGAGCCGGGTGGGGAACGAACCGGAGACGGAGGAGAACAGCGAGGCGAAACAGGCACGCTGGCAGGCGAGGCAGGGGAAAGAGACTTGCGAGCGCGGGGCATAGAGAGCTGGGAGGGCAGTTTCCGCGACATGCGAGGAGTGACAGGGGCTGGCGGAGCCTCGGGCAGAATGGAAGGGATAGGTGGCTGAAACGGGTCCGCGGGAGGCGGAGGAGGCTCGTTGACGAGCAGGAGGTGCTGGCGTGACCGACGGTAGATAGCGCCCTCATAGTCGACGAGGTATGACCGGGGAGAGCCGGCATTACCAACCACTACGGCCAGCCTGTAGTGCCCGGAGGGGGACTGCATCCGAACTACCTGGCCCGGGAACAGGCAAGGAAGCGGCCGGGCCGACTTGTCAAAGGAGCGCTTCTGGATGGCTTTCTTCTCGATGATGCGCTCTGTGACAGCGGCAGGGTTCTGGCCCGAGGGTTTGAGGGACTGTTGCGAGACAGGGAGAGGTGGTCTAGTGGTGCGGGACATGAGGCGATGGGCAGGTGAACCGAGCGCGGGGTCGCGGGAAATGTTTCGGAGGTTGAGGAGGGCAAGGTAGAAGTCGGAATGTGAAAGGCGGCAGTGTTCCAGCAGCTCCTTGGCACTGCGGACGGCGCGTTCCGCAAGGCCGTTGCTCTGCGGATACTCAGGGCTGCTGGTGATATGGCGAAAGTTCCAACGGGCAGCGAAGGCACGGAACTCGGCGCTGGAGAACTGGCTGCCGTTGTCCGATTGGAGGGTCACTGGGGATCCGAAGGTGCAAAAGTGGCGGCGAAGCTTCCCGATGACGGCGGCAGAGGTGATGGAAGGCAGCTGATCCACCTCAAACCAACTGGAGTATGAGTCCACCAGGACCAGGAAGTGCTTGCCACGCCATTCGAAAAGGTCCGTAGCAACAGACATCCACGGTAGCTCGTGGGCCGGCTGCCGCAGGAGGGGCTGGCGCTGCTGATGAGGCAGGAGACTGTTACAGGCAGCGCAAGCGGAGACCCTGTCACGGATGTCCTGAGCCATACCTGGCCAGTAGAATTGGCTCTGGGCCTGGGACAATGTGGCCTCCACCCCGGGGTAGCCGTTGTGTGCAGATTTAAAATAGGGATCCCGCAGATCGGCCGGCACCACGACCTTGTGACCCTTCACCACCACGCCTTCGTGTAGCACTCGTTCATCACGAACCAGGAAGTAGGGCACGGCACCATCCTGCAGGGAAGAGCGTCGGTCAGGCCAACCACGGCGGATAACGTCCGCAAGTTGTTGCAGGGCAGGATCATCAGCAGTGTGTTTGACCAGGGACTGCATCTGCTGGGAAGGAACAATGTTAACGTTCAGTACCATCAGGTCAGACGATTCGTACGGGTGGCGGGCAAATGAAGGGAGCGGCGCACGGGACAATGTGTCGGCCACAAAAATATCTTTGCCCTTGCGTTACATAATCCGGAACGTGAAAGGCTGGAGCTGCAGCATAATCCGCTGCAACCGGGAAGAGGCGACATGGATAGGCTTGTTCAGAATAGTGACCAGCGGCTGGTGGTCAGTCTCAATGGTGAAGGTGTTGCCCAGAATGTAGTCCTTAAACTTGGAGCAGGCGAACACCACGGCAAGTAGCTCCTTCTCGATCTGGGCATAACGGTGCTCGGCAGGGGTCATGGTGCGAGAAGCGTAGGAGACAGGTAGCTGCAGGCCGTCATAAAGCTGCAGACATGCGGCACCGAGACCGAACTTAGAGGCATCACAAGTGAGGACAATTGGTCTGTGCAGATCGAAGAACTTGAGAGTCGGTGTGTGTGTGAGCTTGGACTTCAGAGCCACGAATGCCGACTGGTGATGCGGGAGCCAGACCCATGCGGAGTCCTTCTTGATCAGCTCCCTCAGGGGGGCACTCAGTTCGCTGAGGTCAGGTATGAACTTCCCCAGGTAATTGACCATGCCCAGGAAGCGCTGCAGGCCGGGAACGTCAGTAGGAGCGGGCATCTCGGTGACTGCTGATGTTTTCTGGGGGTCAGGCTTTAAACCCCCGCCGTGAAAACGTGACCAACGTAAGTGACTTCCGGGACCCGGAACCGACACTTCTTGGGGTTGAGCTTGAGATTGATTTTACGAGCCCTGTCCAGGACTTTGCGGAGGTGCAGGTCGTGCTCAGCGACGTCCCTCCCGTACACCAGGATGTCATCCACGATGATAGCGCACGGCAACGCAGCGAACAGCTGTTCCATGGTGCGCTGGAAAACCTCACTAGCCGAGTTGATCCCAGACGGCATGCGGAGGAAACGGAACCTGCCGAAAGGTGTGATGAAGGTGGTCAGGAATGAGGAACGTTCATCTAGAGGGATCTGCCAAAATGAGCTTTTGGCGTCTAAGACAGAGAAGACAGTGGCAGGACCGACCTGTGCAGCGACGTCCTCCACCGTCCGCACGGGGTAGTGCGGGCGCTTGATGGCCAGGTTCAGGTCCTTTGGGTTAATGCAGATCCGGATCTAACTCTTGTCCTTCTTGGCAGCGACGACCATGTTTGAGACCCACCTGGTGGGAGCTCTCACCTCCTTGAGGATGCCCATGGTCACCATATCACGCAGAATAGATTCCACGCGGCCCTTCATAGAAAAGGAGACGCGGTGGGCCGGTCCGACCACCGGGTCGACACTCGGGTCGACAACAATTTTATAGTCACTGGGCAATTTGCCCAAAATGTCATCAAAACGGTCGGGGTATTCGCCCAGGGGGTCCATGGGGGCCAGCACCAGGTGAATTCCGCGGTGGAAAGAAACCAAGCCAAGGTCCTGGCACGCACGGGCGCCCAACAGGATGACGTTGTCAGAATCCAGCAGGTGTAGGTGAGGGGCCGAGAGGTCTCAAGGACTGTGCAGATAAGCGTGGCCTTCCCCACTGGAACTAGAACACCTCCCCCATAGGCATGAAGGCGGGTGTCGCCGGGAGTAGCTCTCTCACCAGATCTTATCCGCTTGAAGAGGCTGACAGACATAACATTTGCAAAGGCACCAATATCGACCTTGGCAGAGAATGAATGGCCATTCACAGTAACATGCACAGAGGGATCTGTTATCGTAGCAGGTGCACCCAAAAGCAAAAACACCGTTGAATCACCATGGGAGGAGCTCCTATCAGAGTCTGGGAGTTCATCCGACTGGTACTGATAACCAAGCGCGCTATCAGGGTCTGCAAGGTTGTTTAAATTCCTCCTTGGGGCAGGGACCGACTTATCACGGGACCGACAAGCGGCCGAAAAGTGGTTCAGTTTGCCACAGGAATTACAAGTCTTACCCTGCGCGGGGCAAACGTTGAACTGGTGGAAAGAAACATTACAATTGGGGCAACGGCGTGGGGTGACCTTAGCGGGCATTGCAGCGGGGTTTCGTCGTGGCGGACCAGCGTTCCGCCGGCAGCCAGCTGCACCGGTAAAGTTAATGTCCTGGGACACCGGTTGAGACACGGAGCTAACAGCAGAGGCCTTACGAGCGGAAT
Organism: Malacoraja senta; assembly: GCA_038087875.1. Lineage (NCBI taxonomy): Eukaryota > Metazoa > Chordata > Chondrichthyes > Rajiformes > Rajidae > Malacoraja > Malacoraja senta. The sequence continues at coordinate 31,210 of JAXLNO010000368.1, read as the reverse complement.
GCATGGCCTCCCTTAGTGTTAAATCAGGTTTCATGAGGAGCTCGTCACGCAGCTTAGCGTTCAGGAGACCATTGACCAGGACATCCCTGATCAATTCGTCCGTGGAGATTGTTTCAAGGCGACAGCGCCGAGCCATATGACGCAAAGAGGCAATGAAAGCGTCAATATGCTCGCCGGGAATCTGCCGCCTCTGGAAGAATTTAAAGCGCTCAATAATGTTATTGGTAGGAATATCACAGAGGGCAGTGAATTTAGCCATGAGACATACCGGGTCCCGACGGTCTTCTCCGGGGGCGAAGTCGAATGAAGCATAGTGATCCATGGCCTCCGGGCCAGCGAGGTTGAGCAGCAGGTGAGCCTGCACAGCAGGGGTGGCATCAGGATGAGCGATGGCTGTGTAATTTTCAAAGTCGCGCTGGAACACTGTCCAGCGGTGGACAATGCCCGTGTCAAAGACCAAAGTGTCGGGTCGACGACAGGAGTTGGACATAATGAAAACGGGAGGGGAGACGTGAACAACTGGGAGAAAGCAAAGAATAAAAAGAAAACCGATCAACAGGAGACGCGAGTCTACCGCTGTGACACCATTTAAAATGACTTGATTCCTACACAGAGTCTTTTACTGATGGTTTATTATAATCACTAACACACACTATGCAATAGCTGTCCGTGGTCATCACTGGAGCTAGAGAGCGGGCTGGAGGTGGGGACCTTACAATTATACGAGAGACAATGGGGAGTGGTTAGTAGTGGTGAGGTCACTATGTTAAAGGAACATGTACTGATCTACAGTTTTGTCCAAAGCGGTTATTCTCTGTGACTGCGCATCTTTCTATTATTGCAGGTAATCTTATGGCGATTGTGATTCTATCTCGTGGGAACTGTGGTCTTTCCAAATGCATCACACGTTACATGGTTGCCATGGCTGTTGCAGACCTACTGGTGATAATATTTGATGTAGTATTATATGAGATTAATGACATGTATTTTCCGCTTTCCTTCTTGCATTATACTCCCGTTTGCAGTCTTAAAATTGCTCTGGTGTACGCAGCCATTGATTGTTCGGTCTGGCTAACCGTTGCCTTCACATTTGACCGATACATCGCCATTTGTTGTCAGAAGTTGAGATTAAAATATTGCACCGAAAGAACTGCCGTCATAGTTATAGTGGCAGTGTCTGGATTAAGCTTTGTAGAAAATATCCCAATTTATTTTGAAAACGGGCACCATTGACAACGTGCCATGGTTCTGCAAAGTGAAGGCAAGTCACTCCAGTTTACCAATATGGGATGCATACTTCTTCTTCGACATTACCTTCACACCGCTTGTACCTTTCCTTTTGATTGTGCTGCTTAATGTCCTGACCACCAGACATATTTTACAGGCTAGTCGGATAAGGAAGGGACTCCGGGGGGGACGGGAAAAGCGAGGGTTGCACTGATCCGGAGATTGTAAACCACAGGAAATCGATCATTTTACTGCTCTCCATCTCAAGCTGTTTTATACTGCTATGGATGGTAACATTTGTACATTACATATGCACACAATTTACAGGCGTTGAGTTCATGCTCACAGATTACAACGATCCTTTCGCCATTATGGAGCACACTGGGTATATGCTGCAGTGCCTGAATTCGTGCACCAACACATTTATTTATGCGGTGGCTCAGGCAAACTTCAGAGAATCATTGACGAATACGCTGAAATATCCTTTTACTTTATTGAATAAATTAGTTCTAACATCGGACCAGAGATCACGTAGCGTTTTTTCATAATCTATTATCTATATCAATTTACCTGTTGTCGCACATTAAAAAATGTTTGGACAGAGCATATATGGCATGCCGTTTGTGTTTCGAACATGAGCAACTCCACGAAAGCATCTCTGAAGTATTTATCAACTAACCTAAAGAAGCCAAAGCACGTAAAACAACCAGTCTTCATAAGTTCATAAAATGACAAATTGTAGGAGCACAATTAGGCCATTCCGCCCATCATGACTACTCTTCCATTCAATTATGGCCGATCTATCTTTCATTCTTTACCCCATTCTCCTGCCTTCCCTTAACCACTGACACCCGCACTAATCAAGAATTTATCCATCTCCACCTGAAAAATTATCCATCGACTTGGCCTCCACAGCCTTCTGTAGCAACCAATTCCACAATGTTTCCACTTTCCCAATATTGGAAACATTCCCTCCACATACACTCTATCCAGTCCTTTCATTATTCAATATGTCTTGCAAATGGAGGCACAAGAGGTTGCCGAAGCTTGAATCTTGAGCAAAAAACCCCACATTTCTGAAGGAAGCCAAGGGTTTCGACAAGAAACTTAATCTGTCCCTCCCAGCACAGATGCTGCCTGATCCACAGAGTTCCTCCGATAGGTTGTTCTTTGTTCATATCTTGGAAATGCTATTCGTCATGTTCTATGCGACGTCTCCATGGAACAGCTTTTAATATTGTCAATTACTATCCGTATTTCTTTGTGATGTCACTAAATCGAAATATTATCATCCTGACGTAGCACAGAGACTAAATCACTAAAATGCACGAAACTTCTCACCACAAAGCTCCCTCTCTCAGTCCCATTATGAATTCATGCATCGCATCCCTATATCAGCTTCATGCAACCGCGGGGAAGTCATCTTTCATAGAAGCCTTTTACGCACCGTTGCAAATCGCCGAGCCCGTCTACGTTAGACAATGTACACTTGTACATTTATTTTATCTGCACATTAGCTGTAAGCGCAGCGTCAGAAGGCTGTAACACTATGTTCTGCTCGCTGGTATTTTTTACATCTTTACATTACTTATGTATGGCTTAATTGTATTCATTCATAGTATGATTTGGCTAAATACCACGCAAAGGGATTTTCACTGTATCTCGTTACCCGTGTCAATAATAAACCAATACGTTGTATCTATCGATTGCAGCACCCAAGGTTTTATTAAAATTTCCATTTTGCCTTTGGCTACGTGGTGAAGAACCATCCTTTTTTCCACCGCTGAAGACCTCCATGCGCTAGTACAATATTCTGTCGGCGTGGGGCGTTTTGGCATTTGCAATACTGAGGATCAGGACATATTTCCAAATCAGAATGGCGGTCAATTTGGATCTTGATCTGCAGGTGCTATTTTTACACGGTAGATTTCAAAGGGAGAACAGCACTAATTGCCCGCTTGGAAAGCGAAAGAGTGTTGATTCCACCGTCCAGAGAAAAATGATTATAATCTTCCATTCAGTGGCCAAAAGTAACACCAGTCCAAATGAGTCGTTTTCCCAGGACATAAGCACCTGCAGCTTCCAAGTTCACGCGAGTCCTACTGTCTGGTCAAAAAGACGGTGATTCAATTATTATTTGAACAGACATTGATGGCGGAGGAGTTAGCTTGGTAATGTTATTGAATGTCAAGGCAGTTTACATCTTGCCTAATACTACACCTGCAAACAAGTTTGCTGACATTCACACATTTCCTAAACATGGAACTCATAGAAAACATAGAAAGTAGGTGCAGGAGTAAGCCATTCGGCCCTTCGAGCCTGCACCGCCATTCGATATGATCATGGCTGATCATCCAACTCACTATCCCATCCCTCATATCTATACCAAAATCTTCGATTTAAATCAGAAAATACAAACACAATTCGCAGCAGTCGAACGGATGCTTCGCAGCGTCAGAGACCCGGGTTTGATCCCGACTACGGATGCTGTCTGTGTGAACGTCGTACGTGGGTTTTTTCCGGGCGCTGGTCTCCACCCACATTCCAAACTCGTGCAGGTTTATAGGTTAATTGCCCCCTGAAAATTGCCCCTAGTAAAATGTGTAAGGTGCCAAAGTGGGATTGAGTCTTCGAATCACACTGCGTTGAAACGGGCTTTTCGGCACAGCATGCCCCATCTACATTAGTCCCAACTCCCCACGCTTGGCTCATAACCATATAAACCTATCCTATGCATGTACCTGTCCAATTGTCTGTTTACTGTTTTGATAGTACCTGTCTCAACCTCCTCCTCTGGCAGCCCGTTCCATATACCCACCACTCTTTGTGTAAAAATGTTATCCCCAGGTTCCTATTAAATCTCCACACTCACCCCCCTCTCACAGTAAATCTATAATCCTCTCGTTCTCGAGTCCCCTATTGTGGGCAACAAACTCATGCGCATTTACCTAATTGATTGCTCACATAATTTTGTAAACCTCTTTCAGATCACCCCATCCTTTTACACTCTAAGGAATGAAATCCAGAACCAGGGGCTACAGTTCCAGAACCAAGGATCACAGTTTAAGAATAAGGAGTAAGCCATTTAGAACGCAGACGATGAAACACTTTTTCTCACAGACAGTGGTGAGTCTGTGGAATTCTCACAGACAGTGGTGAGGCAGGTTCTCTGGATGCTTTCAAGAGGGAGCTAGATAGGGCTCTTAAAAATAGCGGAGTCAGGGGATATGGGGAGAAGGCAGGAACGGGGTACTGATTGGGGATGATCAGCCATGATCACGTCGAATGGCGGTGCTGGCTCGAAGGATCGAATGGCCTACTCATGCACCTATTGTCTATTGAAATCAGAGCCTTCTCAACCTCACCCTCCCTGAACATAGACTCAGTGACTTGCAGAACAGTTCAGCATAGGAACAGGCCCTTGGGCCCACACCTTCTGTTCCGAACGTGATGCCAAGTTGAACTAATCTCCTCCACCAACACATGTTCCATATCCATCCTTTCACTGCATATCGATGCCTTTCTAAAGACTTCAAATGCCACTATCAAGTCTCCTTGTACATCTTCTCTGGACTCTTTCCAGCTGGTGTGTTAAAAACAAATGCATGAAGAATTCAGTGTGTCAGGCAGCATCTGTGGTGGGAATCGACTGACAACGTTTTGAAGTCACCAGTCTGAACAAGAGTTCCAGCCTGAAATTTCGTTGGTTCATTCCATCCCACAGATGTTGCCTGACCCACTGTTCCTCCAACAGTTTTGCTCAACCATCAAATATCTGCAGTTTCTAGTATCCCCAGAGATCTGTTAACTGTTACCATTTAATTGCCCTATTTTATTACATTTTGTATTACATTTCTGTTAAATTATGTTGCAGTCTTGGAAATGCTTTCACCTCAGCTGCGAACCTGCATTCCTAATGTACATTGCTACTTTAATCATGCTAAATTATGATCACTGCCATCAAAACACCTCATCACTACCACTACAATACTACTCCCATCCTGTTGTCAAGCAATACCCACCATTTTCTATACAGTCGCCTTAATACTATTTCTTAAATGAATTTGAGAACCTCTGCACTCTGCTTCAGTGACAGATAATATTAAGTGTAAATTCACAACTATTTATTGTTCTGGGGTGGGTTATTTTGCACCATATAAAAAGGCCAAAATATTTCTCCTTCCGTATCCCTAAGTTTATTTGATATACGATGATGAATATAAATCAATGCATCATTTAAATGTTTACTGTGCTGATGGAGACCATTCATCCTATCAGGCCAATGCCACCTCTCTACTGGAGAAAATCACTTGTTCAACCCCAGCCCTTCCACTGTAGTTTTGCATGTTTTTGCGCACAATTAGTTTATCCAATTCGCTCTTTGTGATGAAACATAAATAGGATTTGGATCAATGAACGGAGAAAGAAAATTTCAAGGGTACAAATGACTATCTTTATTACATCAAATTACAAGACAAAGCATTAAAAAAGCAACGAATCTCATGGCTTTCAGCTCAATGTGTTAAATGATAGAAGCCGTGGCAAATACCATCAAGTCTCACTGTCTTCTGCACATTGGAGACTCCTATTTATGATGGCTGGTATAGAGATCTTGCGGCCCAGCCACTGTCCTTCAAAGGTTCTGCATTAAATCAAGCACCGAGCTATTCTTGCATTTCTCGGAGAAAGAGAGGTTTAACTTCTCCTTTAGCTACACTATATATCCTTGTAGGCTGCTCCATAATTTCCCAGTTATTCTAAGCGAGCCCTCAATCATCTAATTGTTTCCCAAAGCCAGCCTACTTGCTTACCATAAAGTGCAGTTAGCAGAAAATGTCATCATAGGTGAAAACCTTGTTTACCTTTTCCAATGCACTAAGGGCATAATGGAGCCAATTACACAACATCTACGTGCCATATACTTGAAATTCCAAACGCACGTTGCATATAATTCCTTGTCCGCTCTCAAACCCTCCAGCAAAGTGATCAGCCTCCCTATCCATTCTTCCCATCAAAGATTGATAATTTTCCAGAGCTCCAAGAACGTAATCTGTGATTCACCACCCTCTGACTAGAGATTCCTCCTTATCCCTTTCTAAAGATACATCATGTTATTCTGAGAAATGTGCTTGCCAAGACCATGGCATCTGCAGTTTTAGACTCCTGATCTTAGGAAGAATGTTCTTGTTATGGAGGGAGTGCTGTGAAGGTTCATCAGATTTCAGGGATGGGAGGACTAATGTATGAAGGGCGATTCGGGCTATTAGTTTTACATTGTGATTAGGACCATTCAAAATCAACTACAACATTCTTATGGGTCTGTACAGATTCAAGAGAGTCAAGAGTGTTTTATTGTCATATGTCCCAGATAGTACAATGAAATTCTTACCTACTGCAGCACAATGGAATATGTAAACATAGTACATGGTAAACAATATGAAAAACGAGAAAGAGAAAAACAAAATCAGTGTGCACATATATATATATACACACACACACACACATATATGTGTATATATGTACGTATACATATATTTAAGAGGGAAATCCGGTCAGTTCAGGACCCAGTGGTCACAACCTGATGATCAGACTTCAAGTTGAGATGAAGAGCGATTACTTCTCGCACAGAATGATGAACGTGTGGAATGTTAAACCACTGGAAGCAGTTGAACACAGATCATTGAATTTATACAAGGAGTTATATGTTATTTGTATGGTCAAAGGATGAGAGAAATAAAAGGATCAAGGTAGAAATTTTAGGTCACAATTGATCACATGGAATAATAGTTGAGGCTCAAATGCCTGAATTCCTATTACTTTTATATTCTGCATTTCAACATGTTTGTAGTTATCGTGGCCACATTTGCTCTGCATCTAAGAACATGATAACTGGGATGCTTAAAAGGAACCGAGACCCTGGTGCCAATGCCTTTTTGCAGATGCATACATTGGTTTGGTGTTCACAAAGCGAAAACAAATCAGAAATAATTTTCTGAACACGCCATCCATTGCTATTTCAATGTGCTTACCCAAGATACAAAAAATTAATACTATATTAATCTATATTAAAACATGTTTGGATAAAATAAACAAAACACAGTCATCGAATGTCCCTGGGTAAGTTGTCCACCCCCTGCCCTCCACCCCTTTGAGAAGTGGCTGAAGGGTGATATTAAAATACATAAAGCTTTTAAATGAATCACTATGGTGAAAACATTTCCACCATAAAATCCAGCAAAGAATTCTACAGAGAATGCTCCCTCTCCTCCCCTCCCACCCAATACAGGTGAGCATGAGGATCCAGATCAATGAATTGCATTCAGGGGGAGGCTGGGCAAACACAAAAGAGAAAAGAACAGTCGGTTCTACATTGGAGAATCCAGCATAGACTTGCCAACCATGTTGCAGATCGCATAAGGTGAGAAGAGGGTCATGTGGACTATATGCGCCAGTATTGGCAGGATAGGCAGAGTGGCCTGTTCCTAGACACTTGTCTCCTCTACAACCTTGTATTACTTTGACTGCCAATTCATTTTTGATCATTTTGTTCCCATTCATTCTTTAAAAAATACAAAATCAACTTTGACGTAAGATAACTGTGATTGATGCTGTTGCAAATAAATGGAGGCCTTACGTTTTCTTAACAACAATTTAATTTTGCGCCTTGCATATTATATCTTTCATATTATATCTTGCACATTCCATATATCTTGCCTTTACTTCGCAACATGAATCCACTATAAAACAGGGTGCAATCCAATGTGTTTACTTGGATTTCATGCCAATCTATTTCCAAAAATCATATACTCAATGGTCCATTTATTAAGCACATTCTACAGGCAACTATTATTAGGTGAAATCTCAAGAGCAGAACTTGTACCAAATGAGCCACATAAAATGAACTTGATCTCTGTACCACCAGTCACCGTGGATAATTTTATATTCATACTAGACCAAGTGCAGACCCGTTGGGTCTGGTCCCCGAAAGTGCTTGACACCCCGGGGTGTTGTTCCCGAACGTGCTTCAGACCCCGGGGTGAAAATGTGCTGAAAAAAAGATGGCGTCGTTTTCGGAAAAAATCGGAGAAAATCGGCGAAAAAAAGATGGCGTCGTTTTCGGAGAAAATCGGGGAAAAAAAGATGGCGTCGTTTTCGGAGAAAATCGGAGACAATCGGAGAAAATCACATTGGGGTTGGGGGGGGATGGATTTTATTAAAAAAAACGTGTACATAAACAGGACCGAATTTAATCAGGAGTGGCTATTCGTAAAGATAAATGTCACCTCTTTGGAAATGGCGAAAAACGTGGGCCTTTCCGCGCGCCGTCAAGCAGACCGTCGGACGTGCAGACGGACGACAGCCAGAGAGTTTTAAAAGTATACTAGACCAAGTGCAGACCCGTTGGGTCTGGTCCCCGAAAGTGCTTGACACCCCGGGGTGTTGTTCCCGAACGTGCTTCAGACCCCGGGGTGAAAATGTGCTGAAAAAAAGATGGCGTCGTTTTCTGAAAAAATCGGAGAAAATCGGCGAAAAAAAGATGGCGTCGTTTTCGGAGAAAATCGGGGAAAAAAAGATGGCGTCGTTTTCGGAGAAAATCGGAGACAATCGGAGAAAATCACATTGGGGTTGGGGGGGGGATGGATTTTATTGAAAAAACGTGTACATAAACAGGACCGAATTTAATCAGGAGTGGCAATTCGTAAAGATAAATGTCATCTCTTTGGAAATGGCGAAAAACGTGGGCCTTTCCGCGCGCCGTGTGGGCCAGGGGCCGTATCAAAGGCCGCGCGGCAAAGTCAAGCAGACCGTCGGACGTACAGACGGACGACAGCCAGAGAGTTTTAAAAGTATACTAGACCAAGTGCAGACCCGTTGGGTCTGGTCCCCGAATGTGCTTGACCCCCCCCGGGTGTTGTTCCCGAACGTGCTTCAGACCCCGGGGTGAAAATGTGCCGAAAAAAAGATGGCGTCGTTTTCGGAAAAAATCGGAGAAAATCGGCGAAAAAAAGATGGCGTCGTTTTCGGAGAAAATCGGGGAAGAAAAGATGTTTTCGGAGAAAATCGGAGACAATCGGAGAAAATCACATTGGGGTTGGGGGGGGGGTGGATTTTATTAAAAAAACGTGTACATAAACAGGACAGAATTTAATCAGGAGTGGCTATTCGTAAAGATAAATGTCATCTCTTTGGAAATGGCGAAAAACGTGGGCCTTTCCGCGCGCCGTGTGGGCCAGGGGCCGTATCAAAGGCCGCGCGGCAAAGTCAAGCAGGCCGTCGGACGTACAGACGGACGACAGCCAGAGAGTTTTAAAAGTATATAGATAGATGGATGATAAATTCTTTGCATTAGATTAGAAATGTACAAAGTACAAACAATCAAGACTTTTGACATCATCAAATAACCAAGCGTTATGTAACAACATTTATTGGTGCTGTGGCTCAGACTAAATGCAGTGTTAAAACAACATATATTCTATCCAGTAATGACTGTAGCTAATGGAATCTGCAACTAAAAACAAAAGACTGAAAGCATTCAATGGCTCAAGCAAATTATTGGGACAAATGATTGATGTCACAAATAGGGTCAAGAACCTGCACCAGGCCTGTTAGGGAAGAGGATGGATTGCCAATATATAGCAATCAGGGAGGAATAGGACAGAGGCTGGTAGATCAAAGTAGAACCAGGTGGGAAGAGGATAATGGGTAGCTGGAAACAGGTAGGAGAGGAGGAGGAAGAGGTGAACAACAGGAGAATAAACTGTTCAAATGAGACAGAGGTTCACTTGCATCTCTTTCAACTTTCTCTACTGCTTTCATTGCTCACACTGTGGAGAAACTAGCTTAGATGTCAACCATTTTGTAGAGCACATCCCTTTGAAGTAAAGATCATCCTGAGATCTGTTGTATCGTATTTAATACCCCTTCCCACTCTCACACTGACCCATCTGTCGTTAACCTTGGGCACAGAAAGTTTTAAGTATAATATCTGATAATCCCCCTGGGTAACATAAGCCGATGGTATGAATATAAAGTTTTCACATTTCAGCTTATCCATACCACTGGTGTTCATTTGTTCTCCCACAACCACCCATACACCAACTTTGCTCCATCTGCCCATCATCCCCTCCCCAGCTTATTCCACCTGCCACTTACCAGCCTCTGCTCCATTCCTCCTTCAAACTGTTAGAATCTTCCCATCCTCTCCTTCAATTCTAATGCAGTGCCTTACCTTGAAATGTTGGTATATGTCATTTGCCTCCACAGATGCTGTTTGACCAAGTACTTCCACTGCCCTTTCTTTAGTCTAAAATTCTTGTTGGAAATAACCACAAAGTCTTACTCTATCTATAATTGAAACCATTTAGAGAGCTTAGAGAGCTTTCTAAAATCATGAGGGCGATTGATCAGGATTTATTTTACCCAGGGTAGGGTAATCAAGAACCAGCAAAAACAGGTTTAAGCAGTGTTCAATGCTAATTTTTTAGGTGTCGGATCTGTCAAACAGGGGCATTTCAGATTTTGCTGGGGGAGGGGGGGGGCAAGCTAGTCTCCCTAGAGGGTCAAACAAGATTATAGCCTATTACTACATCCCAGTGTATAGCTAGTACATTAAAGCATATAATACTTAATTTAATTATGACAAAATATTGCACGGTTGCACTCACTGATTATCATGAAATATAATTATGAAGCAAGTAAAGAAAAATACGGTTATCATGTATTTTTACAGAGGTGCCGGCAAGACACCAACTCGCCCTGACTATCCTGCAGCTCTGGGCCTTCACACACACACTCACACACACACACTCTCACCCTCACACTCATTTATCTACACATCCACCCACTCACCCACCCACCAGAGTTCCAGGCTCAGCTCCAGGCCCACAACGACAAACGATGCACACATCACATGGTCTGACTCTGCTGCATCATAGTGTCCCCCCCTCCTACAGGGAACCTCAGTAGTGATGGATCTTCACCTTACCCCTCTTTTAATCAGGGTACCCCGACCACACATCCGCTAGTTAAAATTCCACGCTGTTTATTTTTTCTTGAACAGAGGTGCCGGATCAGTGCTCAGGTGAGCTCCGGCAGCACTGCACCCCTGGGTTTAAGGTGAGGAGGAAGATTTAGTAGGAACCTGAGAGGCAACCTTTTCTACTAAGAGGTTACTGGGTGTATGGAATGAGCTGCCAGCGAAGGTAGAATAACAACATTGAAAAGACACTTGGACAGGTACATGGATAGAACATGTTGAGAGGAATGTGGGCCAAACGCTGGCAAATGTGACTAACCTAAATGTAGCATCTTGTTCAGCTTGGAGCATTAGGGCTGAAGTACCTACTTCCATGCTATATGGCTCCATGACTCATTGTTAGATGAACATAAACATGGCAAATGGAGTTTAATAATGGAAAATATGTGCTCACACACTCTGGTAAGAGCAATTCGAAAGAAGCTATTATCTAAATGGAGTGAGATAGCAAATGAGTGGAGTACAAGAGATTCAAGTGCTTAAAGTGCAAAACAAAAAGCCAGCAGGTAGATGCAGCACACAACTCAGAAGGTGATTAGCATTCAAAGGTAGGTTACTATTGTAATTATGGAACATGATGTTGCTAAGGACAAATCAGGATCACTGTGCACAGCTTGGTCCTCAAATTTCAGAAAGGATATATTAATATTTGATATCAGCTAGAAGAGATTTCTGGAATAAGCAAGTGTTGCCTAACCATGAATGGCTGAAATCACTGGTTCTGTTCCTTGGAGATGACAAGAAACAGAGTTAACCTTATGAATGTATTAAAGAGGCATGATGTGGTGGTGAATTGATGGATAATGCATGGGTATATTCTAAAAGAACAGGGAATTGTGTCTTATGTGGAATAAGCACAGTAAAGGAGTCGAGGCCTCAGTCATATCAGTTGTTATCAACATAAATTGCTAGATAGCTCTAATTTGTACAAATGCAGGGCAGTCTATTGAGAATTTCTGTCATGTTTGATAAACTTAATTTAACTCTTTCCATTTATTTCAGTTCCTGCATTTTAATCACACCCATGAAATCTTCTACTCAGCGATTGGTTAGCAGTGCACGTTCTGCTTTGGTTGAATATTTTGATAATCTGAGGAAGGAATTTAAATATTAGACAACAAAGAAATGTCATAGCAGAGAACAGAACTCAGAAAGATGCAACTAGTTTATTCACTTTAACTGTTGATTCATCCCACATAACATCTTCCTTCCAGATATAAAGGCACAGCGCCAGCACCTGGGTTTGATCCTGACCACGGGTGATGTCTGTACGGAATTTGTACCTTCTCCCTGTGACTGCATAGGTTTTCTCCAGGTGCTCCAGTTTCCTCCCACATTCCAAAGACAGGTGTGCAGGTTTGTAGGTTAATTGACTTGTGTCCCTAGCTTATGTGGGTGATCGTTGGTTGGTGCGGACTCAGTGGGGCCGAAGTGTATGTTTCAATGCTCTCTCTCCAAACTAAACAAAAAACTCAATACTCCTTCAAATAGTTTCGTTCACACAAGTTCTATGTTATCTAACTTTCGCTTCCACACTAGGGTCAAATTACAGAGACCAATTAACCCATAAAACCTGGTATCTTTAGTATGTGTGTGAAAACTGGAGGACAGTGGAAACCCATGCGGTCATAGGGAATACATGCAAACTTCACACAGCCGACAAGCGAGGTTAGGATTGAACTGATGTGTATGACGCACTGAGGCAGCAGCTCTATCAGCAGCGCCACTCTGCCTCATGTTGCGTCATGTTCAGCACAAACGTTGTTGGACAAAGGACCTGTTCCTCTATTACAGGGGCATTCCCATTCACCGTAAAATTCAACGAACTCAGCACCATTGGGTCACTGTAAATATTCCCTGCCTGACCATCAGATCCGTCCAGATCAGTCGGACAGACACCAGTTAGGCAGCATCTGCCTGTAAATGATCCATGTCCCTCAAACCCCTGCATCTCCATGCACCACGAAGGTGCACCCCAGACGCCACCATCGCTGGCAGTGCTTTCCAGGCACACACCACATAGTATGTAATAAAAACTTGCCCTTTTTAAAAAACTGCAGCTTCTACCCTGGACTGAATATAATGCAATAATTTAAATGCCATAGTAGGCATTTAGTTAATTGGGATAATTTTAGTCAATTGGGAGGTGTGATTGCAAATCTTGTACAATATCATAAACCAAGTAAAATGTGACAAAGTCAAAATGGCCAGGCACAAAGAACAGAATAATCATGAACATCAATAACATGTCAATAGCTAGACTCTCCTTGTGGCAGCATGCTGTAAGGTTGCAAACTCGTTTTCTCCCTTAACTTTTAACTTCCACTTACCACTCTTTCAATGTTACTGGTGACTATTTGACTTCAAGACACCGTCTAACTGTTCATAACGTGTTGATAACACTTTTACACGCCTTAATCGTGAAAAGGATGGAGACAAGAAGGAAAGGAGGATCCCCAAAGAAGGAATTGGGGAACGCCACAACCACAGCTGCAGCTTCTGATTCCATCATCATAGAAGCAATATCGAAAATGAACGATGAATTGAAAAATGAGCTGAAAAATGAAATGAAAACAAGATTTGGCAGTTTGGAAGAAATGGTGAAAGGAGTTTCGACCAAATTGAAGGAAGTCCAAGGAAAACTGTCTTTGTTACAAGATGAACTTCGTGAACAAAATGATCGAATTGATATCTTGCGCACCCAGGGAAAGGAGTGAGATTTGAAGATTGAAAAATTGGAACGGAGAATGAATGAAAACACTCGAGCACTTCAGCAATACAAGTCTAAAAATATGGACTTAGAAAACAGAAGCCATCGTTTGAATTGACGAATTGTTGGTTTGCCGGAAGGCCAAGAAGGAAATAACGTTATAAAATTTGCTTCTAAAATGATAAAGGAAACATTCAACATTGAGCACAATGAAAACCTTCCGTTCATGGATAACGCACACAGGATTGGGAAGAAATCCGGTAATAAACCGAGACACTTGATCATTTGGTTTCATTTTTTTCAAATGAAGGAGAATATTCTCCAGGCAGCAAAAAAGTTGGGTGTGGTTGAATATGAAGTGTGTAAGTTTCGGTTTGTCCCTGATTATAGTTACGAGCTTTTGGAAATAAGAAATACTTTTTATAATGTAATGTCTGATTTATATAAGAAAAACTGCGCCCAGCTATATTATCACCAGCTAGATTGCGTATTCGGCTTTTCAATGGTAACTTTCGATTTTTTATCAGTCCTCAAGACGCCTCCAGCTGCGTCTGAAGAGCTACGACGAGGAAGGGGAGTAATTGATAGCTGATTAAGTTATAATTGGAGATTTACTGTTCCTATGTTGACAACATTTCGTTTGGTAATGATTAAGAATTTAACTGGACGTGTTGTTTTTCTTTTATATATATTCTTTTAAGAATTTCTTTGTTAATTCGTGTTCCCCTGTCGTTGGACAAACTAAGAGAACGCAGTTCTTCTTTTTCATATCTTGACCTTGGATAATAATAAGCAGCATTCCATGCCAGTCTGTATTTTTTTTCTTCTCTCTCAAAGAGATAATAACGAATGTGCTATGACGTAGTGGTTAAATATTATCCATTTTATGCTGAGCGCTGTTACTGGGAGAGATGGGATCGGGGAGGGGATTAGGTAGTTTGCTGACTGTCTTTTGGTCAGTTTGGGGTTCTACAGGGGTGGGAGGGGGAGGGGGAGGGGTCTTCTGTTCCCTATATAGTGATCTCCATTTGTGCAAACTCTGAACTACAAAATTGGCTGAAATGTCGTCACCTGGCTCCGCCCTAGATTTTTCTTCTTCCAGTATTATGATCTTTCAGGCTTCAAGAAATTAACCCATTACATCCCACATGATTTTTACAAGCAATATGGATAAAGTTCCTTTCATGGAATGTGAATGGCTTGAACCATCCCATTAAGAGGATTTTTAAAAAAAAGTTCTTCACAGACTAAATGCTCAGATTATCTTTGTTCAGGAAACTCATGTAAGGCAAGATGACAAGTAACGATTTTTCAAGTTTTGGAGAGGACAGCAGTTTCATTCAAATTCACAAGCTAAGGGGAAAGGAGTCTCTATTTTTATCGACCCCCTCAATTCCGTTTGTTCACCATGAAACAATTTCTGATCCATATGGTAGATTCTTGGTGATTACCGGTGTCCTTTATAGGCAAAAAGTCGCTATGGTGAATGTCTACGCACCAAATATTGATCACCCTGAGTTTTTTAAACAGTTAATTGCATCCTTTCCTAATTTAAATGAACACTTTTTAATAATGGGTGGAGACTTCAATTGCTGTTTGAATCCCTCGATTGATAGGTCTACATCTGATCATGTGCTTCCAAATAAATCAGCTAATTTTATTAATTCTTTTTTACTGGACTCGGGAATGTTAGAAATTTGGAGATTCTTACACGCAAATGACAAATAATTTTCATTTTTCTCTCATGTATATCATAGTTATTCTAGGATCGACTATTTTATACTAGATTCTTGGCTAGTTCCATCGGTCATTGCATGTGAGTATGATACAATTGCTATTTCTGATCATGCAACAGTGAAACTATTGATCAAACTACCTGATTCCAAGTTTAGTGCTAAACAATGGCGATTTAATGCTACTTTGCTTCAAGACAAACTTTATTAAGTTTATGAAAGATCAGATTGCTTTTTACTTCTTGACAAACTCTAATGAAGAGATATCCAATGATATAGTTTGGGATGCTTTTAAGGCATATATTCATGGAAAAATTATTTCATACTCCGCGGGATTAAAAAAACAAACACAAAAAGAAATACACACATTGCCTGACGAGATTAAAGAAATTGATAAAAAATATTCAAAAGCTCCTAGTTTAGAGCTCTATAAGAATAGAGTTGAACTTCAATTGAGATATGATTTGTTATTAGTATCACCGATTGAGAACCAGTTACTTAAAACCAAAAGTAAATTTTATATAAATGGCATAAATCTGGTAAATTACTTGATAATCAATTGAAAGCAGTGTCGGCCAAGAGTCAGATTACTAAAGTGAGTAAACGGGATGTTACAGTAAATGTAGACCATGACGAAATTAATAAATCCTTTCAGGAATTTTATACCTCCCTATACCAATCAGATTTTCCTACTGATTCCAATATAATGCATGAGATTTTAAAGAAACTGAACTTACCAAATTTACCATACAATGAGTCTCTGTTGTTAGATGAACCTATCACGGAAGAAGAAATACAGAAAGCAATTTTTTCAATAAATTCTGGTAAAACTCCCGGTTTAGATGGGTTTACAGTAGAATTTTTAAAGTATTTCTCAAATTTATTGCCTCCACGGCTATGCAAGGTATTTAAAGAAGCCTTTTTTAAGGAATAGATTACCACAAACTTTTTATGAAGCTTCTATTTCTTTAATTAAAAAAAAAGATAAAGACCCTACTGAAGTGACATCATAGAGACCTATATCAATGTTAAATGTAGATTTTAAAATTCTTTCCAAAATATTAGCTATGAGATTAGAAAAGATTTTACCGCAAATTATCTCTGAAGATCAGACAGGTTTTTTTAAAAATCGTTACTCATTCTTTAATGTTAGGAGATTAATAAATATTGTACATACAGCGTCTAATAAAACCCCAGAATGTGTCATCTCACTTGATGCCGAGAAGGTTATTGATAGAGTAGAATGGAATACTTATTCAATATACTTGAAAAGTTAAGGTTGGTCCAAAATTTATCTCTTGGATCAAACTGATATATCTTATACCTCAGGCTTCTGTATTTACTAATAATCAGAGATCCCCTTTTTTCAGGCTCTTTCAAGGTACTAGACAGGGCTGTCCCTTAAGTCCTTTACTATTTGATATTGCTTTGGAAACTTTAGCCACTGCTATTAGGGAATCCCCTAATATTTTTGGTATTGTCCGCGGGAATAAGACACATAAGCTATCTCTTTATGCAGATGATCTGTTATTATTTATTTCTAACCCTGAGAAATCTATTCCGGCAATAGTAGCATTACTTAATCAATTCAGTAGTTTTTCTGGTTATAAACTAAATCTTAGTAAGAGTGAGCTTTTCCATTAAATAAATTTGTTTCGAGTTATGGACAGCTTCCATTTAGATTGACTACCGAAAGTTTTACTTATTTAGGTATTAAGATCACCAAGAAACACAGGGATTTATTTAAAGCTAATTTTATTCCTTTAATTGACCATATTAAACATCAGTTCACTAAATGGTCACCAATGTCCTTATCCTTAATTGGCCGAATCAATGCTATTAAAATGTTCATTTTACCTACATTTCTGTATTTATTTCAGACGATACCAATTTTTATTGCCAAATCTTTCTTTGATGCTATAGACTCTAAAATTTCTTCATATATATGGCAGAATAAAAATCCCAGACTAGGTAAGAAATACCTACAGAAATCAAAAAAAGTTGGTGGTTTGGCATTGCCGAACCTTAGACTCTACTATTGGGCAGTCAATGTTCGTTATTTAACATTTTGGACAAAAGATTTAGAAGATACCCAATGCCCTGGATGGATAAACCTAGAATGTGATTCCTTACAAGGTCTATAATTGGCTTCTATTCAAGGGGCCTCGTTACCTTTTACAATTACGAGATTGAATAAACATATGATGAACCCAATAATAAGACATACGTTCCGAATACGGTTTCAATTTCATACGTTTTTTGGACTCAATGATTTTATCCAAATTTCTCTTCCAACCATCTAGTACTGATCAAGTTTTTTTGTTATGGAAGAGGAAGGGATTAGTAGCTTTTCGTAATTTGTTTTTGGAGGGTTGTTTTATGCCTTTCGAAAACTCTCCAATAAATATAACTTACCTAATTCACACTTTTTTAGATATTTACAAATTAGACAAAAGGAACTACCCCTTTTTCCGCTCCCACATCAACCCGAAATTTTGGAATTTGTTTTACAGTTGAACCCTTATCAGAAAGGATTAATAACGACTAATCATGAGTTGATTTTAAAATTGCAAATAGATACATTTGATAAAATTAAGAATGACTGGGAAAGAGAACTCCAAATTTCTTTATCTATAGAGAAATGGAAGAGGATCCTTCAATTAGTTAATTCCTCTTCAATGTGTGCAAGACACGCTTTGATACAATTCGAGGTGGTCCACAGAGCTCATATGTCAGAAGATAAGTTAGCTCGTTTTTATGGTCATATAAATCCTACCTGTGACAGATGTAACTCTGAAGTGGCATCACTGACCCATATGTTTTGGTCCTGCCCTCTTTTCGAAAAAAATTGGAAATACATTTTTGATACTATTTCGGTAGTCTTAGGTATAGATTTTCAACCTCATCCTATTACTGCAATTTTTGGGTTACCAATGTTAGATTCTATTCATTTGTCCCACTCCGCCCATCGGTTGATTGCTTTTACCACATTAATTGCCAGAAGATTTATTTTCTTTAAATGGAAAGATTCCAACTCTCCGACCTCTGAAACGATATCATGTTTAAATTTAGAAAAAATCAGAAGTGACATTGTTGAACCCTTGGTTAAATTTGATAAGACTTGGGGAAAATTTATAGAACACTTTCATACAACATAAATTGTTCCCTCTTTAACCTTTATAAAAATTATTTTACCTTCATAGGGTGAAACGGACTTGACGACAAACAGACTGAAATTGTTGAATTTCTCAGTTCAGATTCGGTTTTGCTCTGTTTTGTTTTATTTATTTATTTATTTTATTTGTATTCTTATTTTATTATTATCAATTTTTTTATTTATTTTTTAGTTTAGGGGGGTTTTGTTTTTTCTTTTTCTTTTTGTCTTTTTATCTTTGCTTTTTTAAATCATTTATGTTTCCTTTTAAAGATTTAACTACATTTACATAAAGACCGAGAGGTGTATTTTGACACTGGTCTCATATTAGGTTATACCTGTTATTAATGTGTTTAATCCTGATCCCTATGTATCAATACCATTGTTATGTTTATCATTATTCTTTTTGCTCTGTTTTTTATGTTTTATTTTTGTTTTAGTTTTTTGGAAAAAAAACATAAAAAGATTTAAAAAGAAAGGTACTGAATAAAAAAGTTGGGATGTTCTGCTACAGTTGTACAAGAAGTTGGTGAGGCCACATTTGGAGTATTGTGTTAAGTTTTGGTCACTCTACTATCGGAAGGATGTCATTAACAGGGCCTGTGATTCAGGGAGAGGATGAGAATGCTTGGACTTCAGTCCTTGGCACGCAAGAGGCTGAGGGGTGATCTTATAGAACTTTATAAAATCAAGGAGCATAGATAGATTGAATGCACAGAATCTTTTAACCAGCCTTGTGTAATCAAGAACCAGAGAACTTAAGTTTAAGGTGAGAAGGAAACGAGTTACTCAGAACCAGAGGAAGTGGAAATATGGAAGAACATTCCAGGGGAAGGAGTTGAGGCAGGTACTAAAAACATTTAGAACACGCTTGGACAGGTACATACTGTAGATAGGAAAGGTTCAGTGAGATATGGGTCAATTGCTGGAAAATTGTAGTTTAAACATGGCATCTTGTTTGGCATGGCCAAGTTGAGGCAAAGGGCCCATTTCCATGCCGTATGACTCTATGGCTCCGTGGGCTTGAAAAGCCAATTCTTTTCCGTTTCACTGCTAAATGATAGTTAATCACCCTCGCTAATAGTGACCACAATGGCAGACCCATGACCACGACTGGTTTACAGTGATAATAAGCTAACGATTGCCTCAGTTCAAATATGCATGTCGTTGATGTTCAATGACTAATTGTTGCTGCATTCTTAGTTTTGGCAAGGTTCTGATCTGGGTGCTGGAGCTGTTAGGCATCTTGATACCATGAAAGCAGAACCTCCGTTTCAGGAAATATACTTGCTGAATGGTGTCTCAGACCAGCAATGCCAGGGAACATTGTATTTTGAAGAGGAAATATTACACAACCAAGGCCAAGTGCTCGAGAAAGCTGCACGTCTGTTATTCCAATGAAAACTCTGCTCTTCATCCATCTTGTCATTTTGATCACCCAGTTTAGTTTATAATATTGTATAACATTGGCAATCAATTCTCACAGTTTATGACATTGACAGCTGGCGTGAAGATGCATCAGTCAATACCTTCTGTCTTCCAATTTAGTTTATTTAATAGAAAGATAGAAACATAACAAAATAAGTGCAGGAATAGGCTATTCGGCCCGTTGAGCAAGCACCGCCATTCAATACAATCATGGCTGATCATCCAAAATTAATACTCCGTTCTGGCTTTCCCCCCATATCCCTTGACTCCCTTAGCCCTAAGAGCTAAATCTAACTCTCTCTTGAAAACAGTGATACAGTGTGTAAACAGGCCATTTGTGCCACCAAATCCATACTAACCAGCAATCGCCCATTCATAATAGATTCCCATCCACCCCCTACACTGTCAGGGTGACTTACCGAGGATGATTACCTGCACACCTGCTCATCTTTGGGATATGGGAGGAGACCGGAGCTCCCTGAGGAAGCTCACATAGTCACAAGAGAATGTGCAAACTCCGCGTAGACAGTACCCGAGGTCCAGATTGAACCTGGGTCTCTGGCGTTGTGAGACAGCAGTTCTACCAGCTGCACTACCATGCTGCATTACGTACAAACTCTAAATCCTACACTGACTTTCCATTCCACTTGTTATATTCAACACAATAACTCCTTTACACAGGAGGAAAGTGAACTGCAATTCATTACCAGAATATATCTTACAACAGTATGATCACAGACAAGAAACCAGTGATATAGATGACTGAATTTACACTAAAACCCTGATCATCCAGCTCTCTTGGGATTTGGGAAATGGTAGATGTTAAGGACTGCTGCATGTTACTCCAAACATACTTTAATTCAACTAATTTAAGCACTTGTTGAGCAAGTCAGTGGTTGAGGTGCATCTGTACACTACTATCAGACTTAAGCGGAGGAATAACCATTGTAATTTGCCTGAAGAGTCTCGAACCAGATTGTCACATATCCATGGTCTCCAGGGATGTTGCCTGACCTGCTGAGTTACTATAGCACTGTCCCTCACAGTCTTTCCCAATCTTATAAATCAAAAATAGTCATCATCTTTCTACATCATAAAGAGTCATGGAAATATGCAGCATACAAACATGGCCTTTGTCCCACTGACCTGCACCAACCATTCATGTACACTAATCCTACATTTGTCCCACATTCTCATCAGCTCTCCCCAAATTGTATCATGCACAATCTAGGGGACAACTAACCTACCAAACAATGTTTTGGGGATGTGGGAGGAAACCAGAGCACCTGGGGAAACCACTTGGCCACAGGAACAACATGCAAACTCCACAGATGTTGGAATTTAATTCAGGTCTCTGACTCTGTGCTGCCCTGTTTCACATTGTAGTCCACCTGTCATGTTGTTGCTCATTCATTCGACTTTCAACCTTGAACCATTTTTCCCAACACCACTTAATTTTGAGTCTTCCAGTAACTGTGGCCACGATGGCACAGCGGTAGAGTTGCTGCCTTACAGCGCTTGCAGCGCTGGAGACTCGGGTTCGATCCCGACCACTGATGCTGATTGTACAGAATTTGTACGTTCTCCTCATGACCGCGTGGGTTTTCTCCGAGATCTAAGGTTTCCTCCCACACTCCAAAGATATACAGGTATGTAAGTTAATTGGCATGGTGTGTGTGTATAGGATAGTGTTAATGTGCGGGGTCACTGGTCAGCGCAGACTCCATGGGCCGAAGGGCCTGTTTCGTCACTGCATCTCTAAATTAAACTAAAGAAAACTAGTAAATGTTAAACTGTAACCAATCTGCCTCATAGCTGACTTGGATCATGAACAGTTGGTTGGCGATTGGCATGGACACGGTGGGCCGAAAGGACTGCCCCCATGCTGTACTTTTTAATGACTCATTGATATTTCTAGGATTTGGTGCAGTGAATCCATAATGTTTAACTTTTTTTTACACTGAATTCACAATTTTCAAATATCTGATCATCAGAAACATTTAACAACATCACAACGGCTAGTTGACTGTGGTGACTGTCGAGGCATTTCAGGTGTAGCTGCTGCCTTATCCTACTTGAGATCGATCATTTCTTCAAGCCCAATACCTTTACTAGCAACAGTTCATCACAATTTTTCCATCTTACCTCTCCTCTTTTTTCTCCACCAAACAATTACTGCCAAGACAATAGCCAGCAATATCAGCACACACACGGCAATAAGGCCTATGTGCCTGTCTTTCTTCCTATTTCCTTCTGAAAAATAAGAATGCATAATTTTACAAATCAATTGGTAAGCTGTGCAGCTAAATAGATTGGCACTGTCTGAAGACTTCAGGGTGAATAAGGGTCTCGACCCGAAATGCCACCTATTCCTTTTCTCCAGAGATGCTACCTGACCGCTGAGTTATTCCTGCATTTTGTGTCTATCTTTGGCGCTTTTCAACAGATATAATTATGTTGTTTTGAATCATGGAGTTCTGCAACATGGCAAAGGGACAATATCTGTTCTGTACAACTCTATGATCTATGGTACCATCACAGCCACAACTTAATTCATGAAAGAAGGTGAATTGAAAGCAGAAAGCTTTAACCCTATATAAACTAACATCTGTTTTGGGGAAAATGCTGGATTCCTTTCAGTAATGGCAGAACATTTGAGTAATAACAAAACAATAAAGTGCATTAACAGGGCATTAACAGGAAAATGTAGAAAGAAAGATATGCAGATACTGATTTACACAAAAGCTTTAGTTTAGTTTATTGTCACGAGTGCTGTGGTACAGTGAACAGCTTTGGTTTCATGCTAACCAGTCAGTGGAAATAATATACATGATAGACACAAAATGCTGGAGTAACTCAGCGGAATAGGCAACTTCTCTGGCGAACATGGACTCAGTCAGAAGGATCGTGACCCGAAACATCACCTATTCTTTTTCTCCAGAAATGCTGCCTGACCAGCTGAGTTATTCCAGCAATTTGTATCCATCTTCAGTGTAAACCATCATTTGCAGTTTCTCCCTACACATGGACAGGTGACATTTCGTTTACGGACCCTTCTTCAAACTTTGTTTGAGAAATTGATTAGAATTCGTTGAAAATGCAACAGGAACCCGTAGACAATGTATATTCGAGCAGCAGTAGTTTGCAGGTGTGCACAGCCTAAAATTCAAAAACAAAATGATGGCAAAGCAGAATAGGTAACAAAATTGGAATGAGAAACAAAAGAAATACAATATATTGTAGAGATCCAAGCGTCGTGAACAAATCAATGTTTTTTTTAAAGAAATACAGTTTCGGCCCACTCGCGTTTAGTAAGGACTTGAGCAAAGTTCCTGCCGTTGTGATCGGGCACACCAGTTGACTGGCGATTAACTCATCACCAACTCCCACCAAATCCCTGTCACGTGATAGTCCCAGCTCCCCTGACATGGGTTCTAGCAATAAGTGGCCTGACCACCAGATGTCGCCACAATATCTGGATTTTCATAAGATATCTGATCAAGTGATGCAAAGGCACATGGCTTATGACATTGGGGGTAATAATTAGCATGAATGGAAAAACAATTAAGAGCAAGCAGAGATTTGTCTTAAAGGAGTGTTCAGGTTGGGAAACTGCAACTGCAGGATGGGAATCAATGCAAGAAAGTGAACTACTTATCGTTAGTATTAAGAGCAGATGAAGGGACTGGTGGCGCTGTAGCCTAGATTGCTGATGATATATAGATAGGTTGGAAATTAAGTTCTGGAGTATGTCAACAGTCTTCAGAGTGAAACATCAGATTCCTTATTTGTGCATTGTTCGAGGGAATCTTCAAAAGTGAACATTTGTGTAGGCTAGTGCAGCATACCTGGAATCGAACTACTACGATCGCTGTTTGTCAGGCAGTTATATTTTTCGTTGCTGAACCTGTAACTTGCGTCAGGGAACTTACTTCATTAGGTTTAGTTTCATTAATGTCAGATGTTTCAAGATACAGTGCAAAGGTTTGTTTTGTATGCTATCCAAACAAATTAGATAATACTATAGATAAATAAAAAACTCAAAAATAATAGATAGAGCAAAGAGGAGGATACAGAGTACATTCTCAGCATTGTAACACATCAGTTCCATGGACAATGTTCAATGTTCAACGAGGTTGAGGTGAATCGGGCATTAAACCTACATTATGGAAGGACCCTTCCGAAGCCTGTTAACAGGTGGAAATGGTGTGTTTCTGAGTCTGGCAGTGCTTATTTTCAACTTTCAGTACCTATTGCCTGATGGGAGCAGGAAGGAGGAACGTGGGAACGTGGGATAAGTCTCGTTTTCCAAGGCAACCTGGTGTAGATTGGGTCAATAGTGGGAAGTCTGGGCTGTGTGATGATCTTTAACTCTTTGTATATTCTTGCAGTCTTGGGCAGTGCAGTTCCCAATTCAAGATGCGATGCAACCCAACAACATGCTTTCTCTAGCGGCATCTATAGACGTTTGCTGGAGTCACCAGAGACATGATGAATATCCTCAGTCTCCTGAGGAAGTAGATGTGTTGGTGTGCCTCCTTGGCTATGTGGCCAGTCCATGACCGAATATTGGATAAATTCATGCCAAGGAACACGAAGCTCTCAATCTTTTCCACTTCAGACTATTGATTCAGATTGGGGCATGTACTCCCCCAGTGCCTTGCTGTTAATCACATCATGAGGAAAGATTCATTTTTTATTTAAACATACCTTTCATGGATATCAGTTCCACCACTGAGAATCCCAAATACTCCTTTCTTGTATATTAGTTATTTATTTACTTACTTTTAATAAATTTTCTGTTGACAAAGTCTTCTGCTCATGTGGAGAGTGGGTGCTGATTACGTGATTACTTAGAGCAACACCACTAAACAAAGAAAGTTTAAGCATCTTGGAATATGGGATGTACTACATGGGATGTAGCAATGTCACAAAATTTTGAGATTTTAAAAATCAAGTCTGCAATTTATCCCATCAGATAAAGCATAAAAAGAAGTTTAATTTGACACCTAATTCACTTTCATATTTTCTGTATTAAAAAAGTTTGGCCATTTTCATACTCGGAAATTAGCATCTTGCTCCCTATTGCTTTTCCATTGACTTAACACAAAAGCTGTGATCAAGGACAGTCAAAAGCCCATAACTTTCTTAAAAATTAAGAGAACATAATGACATTTTCAGTTATTAAACATTGAAGCATTCTGAAACAAATATGAAACAATCTTACTTGGATGACCTGAAATTAAAGCATATAATTAGTTAGTTACCCAATTGTAGCTAATTACAAAATTCAATTACTAGATCTAAATATCTATCCATTTCTTAAGAAAAAGTTAACATTTAAAAAAAGCCTGTGTCCAAATAACATTCACACAAGAATTCACAATATAACATTATTTTTAAATCTCATTATCATTAATTTATAGGCCAAATGGAAGGAATTTAGTGTTTAATTCCTGTAAATTAATGGCCATTTAAATCATCTTGCGAGTGGGATTTTGTGGAACGCGCTGGTTTGGAACGCTGCGGTTGCACTGAATTAAACCCCAATATCGGCAGAAAAAATACAGCCGGTTGGTATATTTAAACAATCACATTTTCGCAACTTGAAATTGTTATTAAAGGCATCCTAAGAAGCAAGTTTATATGAAAAAATAAATAGTGTACCTTGCCTTGTCCCATGCGTGAAATCCGTCCCCGTTGCCGGCGTTTACGGCATTTGAAGATGATTTTAATTTTACTCCATCAATTAAATTATAAAGCGCTAATATTAATAAACTTAATAAAACGGCAGTCAAAGCGATTTTTCTTCATCAACTATTTAGCCTGTTCAAGATCGTTTAGAACAGGCTGCCGAAATATCGCATTATAAACCCGCCCCCCTCTCAAAGGCGCCAAAGTCACGCACACGGGCAGTGACAGAACTGCAGCGCCGCTGGAGGTAAGTTTTGTAACATACCTAGATGTAGTCACAATGATTAAAATGGAAACAACAGAAGATAATGATTATCTATGAAAGAATATTTAACGTTCTTACCCCAGATGATGGTCTTCCCACCGGGCAGGTTGCTGTGATCGACATGACAGGAATACTGTTTCTTATCATACGGATCATACTCAAGGACAGACCTTAGATGATATGTTCCATCGTTGTTGGGTACGACCCCAGAAGATTTCGTCTCAGAGACATGTTGACCATTCTGCAACTAGCTGACTTTGATGGCCGGTGGGTAAAATCCAAACACAGTGCAGTACAGTACTGAATGATCATCAGGGCGGGCAGCTACAGTGACCTCAGGGGAAACTACAAGACAGTAAGTTGGTTATTTTCATCTTCAGTAAAACGTGCAGTCACCCATCACAAAATATTCTTCAGTCTACTACAACCACCAAGTTACTGTCTATATCTGCCCCATTTTGCCTCTTTCGTCACCATCAACCAACCACGTGGTTTAAAAGGGATCGCACGCTCCCTGTTAAGACAGTACACAAGAAAGTTTGAAAGTACGTACCATTAAATTCAGGAACAGCTTCTTCCCCGCTGTTATTGGACTACTGAATGATTCTCCTGTAAGATAAGATGTTGCCCTGATCTTCCAACCAATCTCATTGTGATCCTTGCAACTCTTTTTGATCTGCACTTTCTCTGTAACTGTAATGCTGATATTGTAACCCGATATTATGCACTCTGAATATTTTTCTCTTTGCACTGATCTACTTGTGGATGGCTTGATTGCACAGGTGTAGTATGATCTGATTGGATAACATACAGATAAACTTTTGACTATATCTCAGTTCACGTGACAATAATAAACTAATACCAACGGCAAATCTTTTCACTAGGGCACATTATTGACAATAATAAATAATTGACAAGTTACGAAATGAGGGCCAATTCGGGAGGGGCAAGCTTAAAATTGGTAGTATTTTCACTCCTCTTCAATAAGAGATAAAAGAGACCAGTCATTTGTTTACAAAATCTCTTTTTGCAGAGTGTGGTCATTCTCTGGCGCCAGAGATTTGTGAAGACAAAATCATTGGAAGCATTTAATATGGCGGTAGTTAAACTTTTGAAAAATTGGAGAATTGAGTGCAATGAAGAACTGGCACCGAACAGGAGTTGATGCCTGAGGAACTTCAGCCATGGTCATATTGAATGGTGGGCAGGTTAGAGGACCAAATGGCTTACTCGGAAACTTGATAACTGAGGAGAAAACCAGGCTTCTGAATGATCGTTCCATAAGCTAGGGTACTGTCCAATTGACCACTACCCCATTACAGACAGTGGACTTTGTTTATGGAACTATGCAGGAAGGAACTGTAGATGCTGGTTGAACTGCAGATAGACACAAAATGCTAGAGTAACTCAACGGGTCCGGCAGCATCTCTGGAGAGAAGGAATGTGTCACGTTTTGTGTCGAAACCCTTATCTAATGGAACTGGTGTGCTACATTGCTGAGAACTATATGCCACACTATGTACCTTCCCCTTTGCTCTACCTATAGTACTTCAATTGACTTGATCATATATATGTATATTGTTATCTCATCCAATTGGATATCATGGAAATGTACCTGGAAAGTTGCTGCCTGACAGTACCACAGACCAAAGTTCAATCCTGACAATGGGTGCTGTCTATATAGAGTTCATATATTCTCTCTGTGACCATGTGAGTTATCTCCGGGTACTACAGTTCCGTCACATTCAAAGACGTGCAGGTTTGTAAGTTTTTTGGCTTCTGTAAATTGTCCCTAGTGTGTAGGGTAGAACTAATATTTGGGTGGTCGTTAGTCAGCAGGTTCAGTTGGCCAAAAGGCCTATTTCCATGCTGTACCTCGAAACTAAACGTGACAATAATAAACCGAAACTTATCCCTGTGCCTATCTGTAGATTAGTGTCACTCATACTGTGGCTCCGCCCACAGGCTTATTAGACAGCTCTCTCTCTCTCTGGTAGACTGGTAGTAAGCATGCTGAGAAGAAAGCACCTTGTGTTTCCACTGCAAAGTTACTAATAACCACTATGTGTGCGTTTGATCATTCTTCCAACACTATCTCTTGTGTTGTTACGTCTCTGGAACTAAGTGGTAGCTGCGCTTAACTTTGTTGTAGCATAACTGTTTATGCTGAACAATTCATGAAAAATGTCTAAAAAGGATTAAAAAAACAAGTGATTCCAGCATGTTGAAAGATAATTGGGACTGATACGTAATGAGGTTGCACTGCGGCACAGTTCCAGTGACGAGGGTTTGGTCACAATCTTGAAACAGAAAAACTTTAACTGAGGCAGGCGCCTCTACTTCATCAATCCAGTGCTGTTATGACACTGGGCCTTAACATGAGAATATTAGAAATTGGGTATTTCCTTAGGGTAAAATCAGACTTCTCAGAGACTTGAAAGCTGCAAGACAGTCCTGGAATGTGGTGGATCTCTGCGTGCTTTTCCAGAAGAGGACGAATTGTACTTATGTACAGTATGACTTGACTGGGGAGAATGCAGAACAACCATTTCACTGCAGATAGACACAAAAAGCTGGAGTAACTCAGCGGGACAGGCAGCATCTCTGGAGAGAAGGGACGGGGTGTCCAGCATCTGCTGTTCCATCCAAACCATTTCACTGCATCTCTGCATGAATGAAACTAAACAGAGTTATATAAAATGCAGCACATACTGCAGTACTCAAGTAGGTCAGGCTGTCATGATTTTGCAGGTGGATAACTTAACTGTAATTTAAAAAAAAAAAAAAACGTGCAGGTGTAACTCAGTGCCTCAGGCAGCATCTGGAAGACTTATGTAATCTTTCAGCTTGGGATCCTGCTTCCTACTTCTTGCATCTGTTCTTTCTGTCTTCAACTTAACAGTTGAAAGGACCAGTTATTTTATCGACAGGGAATGCAACTTGTTGAATGTGGAATTGAGTTTGAAAGGCTGCAACGTGTCCAGACAGAAGCTGAGTTGTTGGTCCTCAAGGTTATTTTCACCCTTGTTATCCTAGTGTAAAACTGATATTTCTGTGTCTGATTATTGTTTCTAAAAAGAGTTCCCACGGTAGAATCACGAGTCACAAAGTTAAACGCACGGGCCACTACGTTCTTACAACGAGTTTAAATGTTTCAATTTTTAACCACAAGAGTACATTTTACTCGTGGAAAAGTTCAAACATTTTTGAACCTTTTCAAGAGTGAACAAGTTTCACGGGTACCTCCCGTTAGCGCCAAGAGTCGCTAAGTTGCGTCCATGGAGTTCACACGTTCCCGCTACGTTAATTGTACGTGATTACCACGATTTAAATTTGTTTTAAACTCGGGGTACCTCGTGGGTCAGCTCGCACAGTGAGACGGGGATTTTAGTATGTATGAGAATCTTGCAGAGGAACTCCAATGTATTGTAAATGCATGAATTTGATTGGATTGCTGCAAAGCGATTGTAAATAATGTAAATACTGTTGCAAGACAGTTACTCTGCTGTTTGTTGCTTGGCCAGAGTGTTAAAACCTGGCAGAATTGTTTTGTGTTCCAGGGTAAATCTCCTCACTTCCCCGCTTCTCTCTCCCCCTCCCCTCAAATCCAGCACTAAAGATAACTAATATAGTGGAGGCGAGAGATTGTTCTCTCCTCTCCTTTCCTCTCCCCCCTCCCTTCCCCTCCCCTCGCCTCGCCTCTCCTCATCCCCACATCTCCTCTTTTCTTCCCCTCTCCTCCTCTCCTCCCCTCCTCTGCTCCCTCTCCTCTCCCCATCACCTCTCCTCTCCCCTCTCCTCACCACTCCTCTTGCCCCCCCTCCACTCTTCTCTCCCCTACTCTCCTCCTCTCTCTAACACTCTCCCCTCCCCTCCTCCCCGCTGTTCTCCACCCCGTCTCTCTTCTGCTCGCCTCTCTTCTAAGGAAGTGGTTCTAGAAATCGTGGATGCATTGGTGATAATTTTCCAATGTTCTATAGATTCAGGATCAGCTCCTGTGGATTAATATAGAAACATAGAAAATAGGTGCAGGAGCCCATTCGGCCCTTCGAGCCAGCACCGCCATTCATTGTGGTCATGGCTGATCGTCCCCTATCAATAACCCGTGCCTGCCTTCTCCCCATATCCCTTGACTCCACTAGACCCTAGAGCTCTATCTAACTCTCTCTTAACTTACAGGGTAGCTAATATTATCCCACTTTTTAAGAAAGACGGGACAACGAAAACAGGGAATGATAGAACAGTTAGCCTGACATCAGTGTTGATGAACATGCTGGAGTCAATTATAAAAGATGAAATAGCGGCATATTTGTATAGCAGTAACGGGATCGGTCCGAGTCAGCATGGATTTACGAAGGGGAAATCATGCTTGGCCAAACTTCTGGAATTTTTTGAGGATGTAACTAGGAAAATCAACTAAGGGAGAGCCAGTAGATATAGTGTACCTGGACTTTAAAAAACATTTGATAAGGTCCCACATAGGAGATTAGTGGGCAAAATTAGGGCACATGGTATTGGCCCTGGGTAGAGTGCTGACATGGATAGAGAAGTGGTTGGCAGACAGCAAACAAAGAGTAGGGATTAACGGGTCCCTTTCAGAATGGCGGGCAGTGACTAGTGGGGTACCGCAAGGCTCGGTGCTGGGACCGCAGCTATTTACAATATACATCAATTATATAGATGAAGGGATTCAAAGTAACATTAGCAAATTTGCAGATGACACAAAGCTGGGTGGTAGTGTGAACTGTGAGGAGGTTGCTATGAGAATGCAGGGTAACGTGGACAGGTTGGGGAAGTGGGCAGATGCTTGGCAGATGCAGTTTAATGTGGATAAATGTGAGGTTATCCACTTTGGTAGCAAAAACAGGAAGGCAGATTACTATCTAAATAGCGTCAAGTTGGGAAAAGGGGAAGTACAATGGGATCTGGGTGTCCTTGTTCATTGGTCAATGAAAGTAAGCAT
>JAXLNO010000367.1:0-18804 GCA_038087875.1 Malacoraja senta | reverse complement strand
ACACAGGTATCAAAGACTTCAAACCTGATTAGTTTTTTTATCATAGCAACAAGAATTTAAAAAACCTATTTACACCAAGGGACCCCATGCATTTCAGTCTCTTAAAGGAACCCATACACATACACAAAAGAATGTACAAAAGCCATTTACAAAAGCAGTTCATACTATATTTACTTCAAAGACGTCTCTTTGTAATCTACTTTCCCTTTTTCTGACAAAACCCAATTTTTTTTTTTTCCCACCAAAAACTTGGTTTCAAAAAATTTACAAGAAAAATTTTACAAGCTGCTGTTTTTTTATTAGCTCTGGGAGGACTGAGGTCACAATTGTGGTTATAAAGTCTTTTAATTGTGAAAGCCTTCTTGTTGAAACAAGAAAATTAAGTTGGAAATAAAACCCGTTACAGCATTTTCCTTCCACCATAAATCTTCACAATGATAGGCAGCAGGGTAGGATGGTCCAATTCCCTGTCAGTCAGGATCCTGGACTCTGTGATTGGACATGATCCAGATCATGATTAGTCAGATTTCCCATCACTCAAAGTCTGGCCACACCCACTGAAGTGGCGACCAATCAGACTCCTATTTTTTCAAAGTCTGACCACACCCAATAAGATATCAAATTCCACAGACAAAGACCCACATTCTCATCCGAGGCTTAGCAATGCAAGGTTGCCTGCCATTCTGTTGCTCTGTGCCAAAGGCTATTCAAATCTTGAAGGCAGGTTTGTTTTAACTCTCAATGTTGAATTTAATACTGTTTCTCTTCTCCTGCCTCAGTCCTTACTCCCTTCCTTTTCTTCGTCTGCTTTAGTCAGGAAATGTTTAATTCTGTCCGAATTTCCCCGCCAATTTCCCCTATTTTGCTTTGTCAGAAAAAGGGATCCCATCACCTTTTCTCATTTCCTAACCATGTGGTCAGCTTGTAACTTAATATTCTAAATTTCTTATTATACTTAAAATTCAAATAACACATATGTTGGACGGGGGTTCCCCCCTCACTGTTATCCAGAGCATTCCCCATAGATAGATAGAGAGAAAGAGAAAGAGAAAGCAGACTTCTTAATTCCGAATCGTTCCAAATATATCAACCAGGCCGACTCGCGACTCGAGACCCCAGTTTCTCAATTTGGCTGACTTTTTTTTTTTTTTACCTCTTTGATATACGACCCAAGTGTCTCAACGAAGCAGACCCGCTAACCGAGACCCCCGTTTCTCAACCTGGCAGACCTAAAATAAGCCCCATGTGTCTCAACGAAGCAGACCCACTAACCGAGACCCCCGTTTCTCAACCTGGCAGACTTCTTACTCTTTAATATACAACGCCACTTATTTCTCAATCCGACAACTGTTCGGATGTCTCAAAAAGCCAGACGCACACCTCAACCCCCGTATCTCAACCCGACAAATCACGGATATCTCAACGAGGCCGATGAGCCCCTTAGTAGAGAGAGAGAGAGAAGAAAAAAACAAAGAGAGATAGACAGAGAGAGAGAAAGAGAAACCACTCACGTCCTTCTTAACAAGATACACAAGCCCTTCTTAAAAATACAAGCACAAGTCTGTCTTAAAAATACATACACAAAATTCATACGTAAAAATACATACACAATTCACAATTGGTCTTACCTTTGTCTATCTCTAAGAACCTCGGCAGGGAACCAACGCAACGTCTGATGAAGGATCACCTATGTTTCCGGGAATGTCGAGGGGTCGGTTGCAACGGACCGATTAGAGCTCAGTTTTCTCCCTTGCCAAACCCGGTAACATCTGCAACCTCAAGCTCATTCAGCTGTTGATGGTGTCCCAGCGAGACCTGCGCGACTACGCCAATGAAAAAGTTCACTTAAAAGATAGACAAAGTACAAATTCTTAAGACCATACAAAGCTTTAATTTAACGTCTGACGGGTGTGAACTGAGAGACCCAGAGGCAACAGGTTCTCACGTCTGAATCTCCAGCAGCACACACAAAGAAATACCAGAATCTCGAAGCTTATATACGTACCGATATAAAACAATTTGCATGATATAATGACAGAAAAACCATCATCCACCTCCAAATATGGAGTTGTTTTTCACTCTTTGCCAAAAGCCAGTTACCCCAATGGAATCCTCTGGGCCCCTTCTTATCTGATTAACCTCTTCAACTTACATAAAAAACTTGTAAGAGAGCTGCGAACTATTCAACTTACATAAAAAAAACTTGCAAGAGAGCTGTGAACTTTTCAACTTAAAGGGAAAAAAAACCTGGCATGATAGGAGTTGTCCAAATCCCATCATGCATTACAATTGGCCTTTTACAACAGGAAAGTTTAAATATGACAACAATCAATTAATAACTAACTCTTTCAATGTTATGATAAATAGTTCTTGTTTGTCCATTAGGACAAATCTAATTCTTTCCAAATGTAAGGTCTCCGACATTTCCATAATCCACATTTTAATTGTGGGGGTTATAGGACCTTTCCAAAATTTTAATATTTTTTCCAGTTATACTATAATCGATAAAGTTTCTTTGAGTTGTTGTAAGTGTTTGACTTTGTTCTAATATTCCTAGTATTATTAATTTTGAATCGGGATCCAATTGAGTATTGACAACTATAGATATTATTCTAAAAATGTCTGCCCAAATTTTTTTGATTTTTATACAATTCGCGAATGTATGAGTTAGGTTAGCATCTAAATGTTGACATTTATCACAAATAGGGGAGATATGTGGGAAGATTCTGTTTAGTTTTGTTTTAGAATAATGTAATCTATGTAGTACTTTGAATTGTATTAGAGAGTGTCTGGCATTTAATGAACATTGATGTATATGTTGTAAACTTTCATCCCAAGTATCTTTCGTTATTGTTTGGTTTAGTTCATTTTCCCATGTTTGCCTATATAAATCCGTCGATGGTATCTCACTATCTAATAAAGTGTTATATATATGAGATATTAATTTTTCTGTATTAGGGTGTTTATTCAAACAGTCATCAAGGATTTCTGGATCTCTAGTTCTAAAGTTTTGAGTGTTTGCTTTAACATAATCTCTAAGTTGTAGATATCTGAAAAAATCATTTAAGTGGAGTCCATAAGTCTGTTGTAGCTCCTGAAATGAAAGAAAGGTGCCTTTCTTATAAAGTTGTCCCATCATTTTAATTCCATAATTTTTCCATTGTATGAAACCTTTATCTAACCTAGAAGGTTTAAATAAAGGGTTATACGCGATGGGAAGAAAGAGTGATAAATTATCCAATTTTAAGGTCTTTTATAATTGTTTCCAAATTCGCATACCACTGTATATTATAGGATTTTCCCTGTAATTTTTTTAAATTTAATTTTGAGGTAGGAAACAGTATCGAACCAATTTCAAAGGGTTAACAATCTTCCTTTTCCATTTTTAACCAATCCGGTTGCTGATCCATTTCTTCCAGCCAAAAGTTCATATTTTTTATGTTAACTGCCCAAAAATAAAACAAAAAATTTGGTAAAGCTAAACCTCCATTTATTTTTGATTTGCACAAATGTTTTTTGCTTATCCTATGATTCTTATAATCCCAGATAAAATCAGTGATATTGAAATCCAACACCCTCATTATTTTCTGAAACTCTGTCATGTCATCTCACAGTCTCCTTCACTCTGGGATAAACACAGCCCCACCTTCTCGAATCTCTCTTTATAACTCAAGGCCTCCAGTCCAGGCAACATTACAGAATATGTTTTCGGCCTCTTTATCCGCATAATAAGCAAAACAAAGTATTGTGACTTTTAAAAGTGCATTATTTGTACAGGTTTACCAAATATATTGAATCCTCCCTGCTGCTCATTAATTATCTAAATGCATGCTGTGTTCATTCTAACATATTCACCAATCCGTGACTGTTTTTCTAATGAGCAGGGATGGAATAGATATAATTTATGACAAAAATACATTGAGTTTGAAATTAAACAAAGAAAGAATGTAGATTGGTTTTCTACCAAACAATGAAAGAAGACTTGTATAAGAGAACTGAAAATGTAAATAAAAAAACACAGAATGTCTGTACAAATGTATTACAAAAGGATTCTAAGTGCCTTCCAAACACAAGATAAAGAGTAGTTTATGAAGGGTGAGGTTCATATTAGCCAAGTAGCGATTGTCTTATGGAAATAGAGATACCAAATGGTATTTGGCAGCATCCTTTAATAAAATCTATTCCGATCACAGTAGCAGGCACTGGAGAAATTAAACAGAATAAAAATAGAGGAAGTTCTTAAACTTGAAGTGGAAAGATTGCCCATTTTGGATAGAATGTATGCTTGGTTCCTGAGGAAAACGATGATGGTAATTGCAGAGGTTCTGGTTCTAATCTTCCTATCTCCCTTGAGGTTCTGGTTCTAATCTTCCTATCTCCGATCTCTGCAATTGGATCCTCGACTTCCTCATTCACAGACCACAGTCTGTTCGTATTGGTGGGAATGTGTCTGCCTCGATAACAATCAGCACGGGAGCACCTCAAGGCTGCGTGCTCAGCCCCCTGCTGTACTCAACTATACTCATGACTGCGTAGCCGGTCACAGTGCGAACTCCATCATCAAGTTCCCTGATGACACCACTGTGGTGGGACGTATCACTGATGGGGATGAGTCCGAGTATAGAAGAGAGATCGAGCAACTGTCCATATGGTGCCAGCACAATAACCTGGCCCTCAACACCAGCAAAACCAAGGAACTGATTGTGGACTTTGGAAGGAGTAGGATGGGGACCCACAGTCCCGTTTATATCAACGGGTCGATGGTTGAAAGGGTCAAGAGCTTCAAATTCCTGGGGGTGCACATCTCTGAAGATCTTTCCTGGTCCGAGAACACTAATGCAATTATCAAGAAAGCTCATCAGCGCCTCTACTTCCTGAGAAGATTACGGAGAGTCGGTTTGTCAGGTGCACAGTAGAGAGCATGCTGACTGGTTGCATCGTGGCTTGGTTCGGCAACTTGAGCGCCCTGAAGAGGAAAAGACTACAAAAAGTAGTAAACACTGCCCAGTCCATCATCGCCTCTGACCTTCCTTCCATCGAGGGGATTTATCGCAGTCGCTGCCTCCAAAAGGCTGGCAGTATCATCAAAGACCCACACCATCCTGGCCACACACTCATCTCCCTGCTACCTTCAGGTAGAAGGTACAGGAGCCTGAAGACTGCAGCAACCAGGTTCAGGAATAGCTACTTCCCCACAGCCATCAGGCTATTGAACCTGGCTCGGACAAAACTCTGATTATTAAAAACCCATTATCTGTTATCTGCACTTTATCCGTTTATTTATTCATGTGTGTATATATTTATATTATGGTATATGGACACACTGATCTGTTTTGTAGTAAATGCCTACTATGTTCTGTGTGCTGAAGCAAAGCAAGAATTTCATTGTCCTATCAGGGACACATGACAATAAACTCACTTGACTTGACTTGAGTTTAATATTTGCAATGTCCAACACAAGTCTGACATTCATATCTGAAGAAATGGAGTAGGGTAAAGAACCCTCAAGCCTGTGTCAGTGGTGGACAAACTTTACCATGATTAATGCCGTAGATTGTATATGAATTCTCAAGGAGGAGGTGTGGGCAGTTTAAAAGTGCAGTGAAGTGGATAAATCCCCAGGTCTTGACCAAGTACATTCTTGTGGGAAGCTATGAAGAAAACAGAAGAGGTCTTTGTAGAGATCTTTGCATCATCCTTACCCACTAGTGAAGTTCCAGAAGTCTGCAGGGTGGCTAATGTTGTACCATTATTTAAGAAGGGCAGCAAGAACTGCAGGCTGGTGAGCCTAACCTCATTGGTGGGAAAGTTGTTGGAGAGGATTCTTAGAGACAGGATCTACCAGCATTTGGATGGGCATGGGACAGCTATTCCCATACACAAGTTCTATCTTGCACAATAGAAGACAATTTACAACCTACATAGGAACATAGAAATTAGGTGCAGGAGTAGACCATTCACCCTTCGAGCCAGCACCGTCATTCAATATGATCATGGCTGTTCATCTAAAATCAGTACCCCGTTCCTGCTTTTTCCCCCATATCCCTTGATTCCATTAGCCCTAAGAGCGATATCTAACTCTCTTTCAAAAACATCCAGTGAATTGGCCTCCACTGCCTTCTGTGACAGAGAATTCCACAGATTCACAACTGGGTGAAAACGTTTTCCTCATCTCAGTCCTAAATGGCATATCCCTTATTCTTAAACTGTGACCCCTGATTCTGGACTCCCCCAACATTGGGAACATTTTTCAATAGACAATAGACAATAGGTGCAGGAGTAGGCCATTTGGCCCTTCGAGCCAGCACCGCCATTCAATGTGATCATGGCTGATCATCCCCAATCAGTACCCCGTTTCTGCCTTCTCCCCATATCCCCTGACTCCGCTATTTTTAAGACCCCTATCTAACTCTCTCTTGAAAGCATCCAGAGAACCTGCCTCCCAGCGAATATAAGCCCAGTCGACCCATTCTTTCATCACCTGCACGTCAATGGAATGTGGGTGGAAACTGGAACACCCAGGGAAAACCCACGTGGTCACAGGGAGAATATGCAAACTCCATACAGGCAGCATTAGTGGCCGGGATTGAACGCGGGTCTCTGGCGCTGTAAGGCGGCAACCCTACCACTGCACCACATTACCACCCTGGTACAGATTTTTGAAGGTCACCAAGCGGATAGATGGGGGCAGAGTAGTGGATGTTGATGCTGGTTTACAAAAAAGGACACAAAGTGCTGGAATATTTCAGGGGTCAGGCAGCATCTCTGGAGAACATGACACACTGAGTTACTCCAGCACTTTGTGTCCTTTTTAGTGGATGTTATCTGTATGGACTTTAGTTAGGCCCGTGAGATTAATATACAAACTTAAAGCACATGGTATTGGGGGTTCAGTATTGATGTGGATAGAGAACTGGCTGGCAGACTGGAAGCAAAGAATAGGAGTAAACGGGTCCTTTTCAGAATGGCAGGCAGTGACTAGTGGGGTACCGCAAGGCTCAGTGCTGGGACCCCAGCTATTTACAATATATATTAATGATTTGGACGAGGAAATTGAATGCAACATCTCCAAGTTTGCAGATGACACAAAGCTGGGGGGCAGTGTTAGCTGTGAGGAGGGTGCTAGGAGGCTGCAAGATGACTTGGATAGGCTGGGTGAGTGGGCAAATGCATGGCAGATGCAGTATAATGTGGATAAATGTGAGGTTATCCACTTTGGTGGCAAAAACAGGAAAGTAGACTATTACCTGATTGGTGGCCGATTAGGAAAAGGGGAGATGCAACGAGACCTGGGTGTCATGGTACACCAGTCATTGAAAGTAGGCATGCAGGTGCAGCAGGCAGTGAAGAAAGCGAATGGTATGTTAGCATTCATAGCAAAAGGATTTGAGTATAGGAGCAGGGAGGTTCTACTGCAGTTGTACAGGGTCTTGGTGAGACCACACCTGGAGTATTGCGTACAGTTTTGGTCTCCTAATCTGAGGAAGGACATTCTTGCCATAGAGGGAGTACAGAGAAGGTTCACCAGACTGATTCCTGGGATATCAGGACTTTCATATGAAGAAAGACTGGATAGACTCGGCTTGTACTCGCTAGAATTTAGAAGATTGAGGGGGGATCTTATAGAAACTTACAAAATTCTTAAGGGGTTGGACAGGCTAGATGCAGGAAGATTGTTCCCGATGTTGGGGAAGTCCAGAACAAGGGGGTCACAGTTTAAGGATAAAGGGGAAATCTTTTAGGACTGAGATGAGAAAAACATTTTTTACACAGAGAGTGGTGAGTCTCTGGAATTCTCTGCCACAGAATGTAGTTGAGGCCAGTTCATTGGCTATATTTAAGAGGGAGTTAGATGTGGCCCTTGTGGCTAAAGGGATCGGGGGCAGGTACAGGATACTGAGTTGGATGATCAGCCATGATCATATTGAATGGTGGTGCAGGCTCAAAGGGCCAAATGGCCTACTCCTGCACCTATTTTCTATGTTTCTATGTTTCTATATGGTCCTGCATAATAGACTGGATGGTTAAATTGCATGAATTTCCAAGGTAAGCTAACCTATTCAAAATTGGCTTGTAAGTTGTTTTGGTTGTCTGAGACCGGGAGAGTGCCTCAGCGGTCGGTATGGGGTCTGCAGTTGTGTGCATTTTAATGATTTGGATGATTATGAAGTTAACATTGCTAGTAAATTTGAAGATTACACCAAAGAAGGTGGTTTGGTCGACAGTGGTTTCCCTTTCAGCCCATTCTCTGCCTTCTCTCCGTAACCTTTGACGCTATTACTAATCAAGAACCTATCTATCTCTGCTTTAAAAATACCTAGTTTTCCTTCCACAGCCGCCTGTCCCAATGAATTCCAAAGATTCACCACCCTCAGGCTAAAGAAATTCGTTCTCATCTCCTTTCTAAAGGTACATCCTTATATTCTGAGGCTTTGTGCCTTCTGATTCTAGACCCTCCCATAACTGGAAACGTTATTTCCAGGTCCATTCTATCTAGGACTTTCATTATTCTGTAGGTTTCAATGAGATCCCCATCATCAAAATTTGATTGGGAGAAGCTAATAAGTTTAGAATCCTTTCTGTCAATTTTGATGAATTTGCTGGGACAGTTGCTGTTTGTGACTAAATATTAACAACTTTGATGTGAAAATAAGAGGAAAGATTAGGAAGTTTGTAGATGACTACGAAAATTGGTAGTGCCCTGGATATCAAGGGAAGTTTCCTCAGGCTACAGCAGGATGTAGGTCAGTTGGAAATTTGGGCAGAACATTGGCAAATGGTAGGTGTGAGGTGATGCATTTATGGAAGTCAAGTAGGACTAGAGAGTAAACTAAAGGATGCTCAACAAAATGTTGATGAACAGAGTGACCTTCAAGCCCACAGTACCCTGCCAGTGGCAAATGAGGTTGATAGGATGGTTTATTATTGTGAAGACGGTATGTGGCATGCGTCATACGTCAGGGCAAAGAATATAAAAGTTGATACATTGTGTTGCAACTTTACAAGACACTATTTTGATTATAGTTATAATGTGTGTAGTTTTGGTTACCACATTTTAGGAAGGATGTCATTGCACTGGAGGGTGCAGAGGAGATTATATAAGATGGACTTATTTTCCCTCATGCAAAGAAGTATAAAAAATTATGAGACATAAACAGTATAGTCAAAATCTTTTTCCCATAATAAAGTTATCACAACGAGAGGGTATAGGTTAAAGGGGATTTGAGGGGGTATTTTTTATACACGGAGAAAGGTTGATATCTGAATTTTTTTGCCAGAGGAGGTGATGAAGTTAAACATGATATCTGCGTTTAAAGGAACATTTGGATATGCATTTGAAGGACAAGGCATAGAAGGAATCAAATGCAGGCAAATGGGATTAGTGTAGAGAAGCAAAAAAATTGGCATAAATGTAGTGTGCTGAAGGACCTTTTTGTTGCTGTACAATTCTTTGCTGATTAATTATGTGAGAATTCCAAATTAAACTGGACAATAAACCCAGCTTCAAGAAAGCATAAATTGCTTTCATCCAATTCCTCATAATTCAACGCTAATTGGCAATTTTATTTAGCAGTCGTGGTGCTGGCTGTTTTTGAGAAATTTAAGTGTCATGTTGCTGCAGCAGGAGGCTGCTGTTTCAAATCTGGTGAGAAGTACATTAACAGGGTAGCCTAACCTCATGCAGATTGATCTATTTTCTGTTGCCCCATAATTTATGCATTACCTTGGTCCCTGAACAACTTTTTAAAGATTAATAGGAAAAAAACACTCAAACTTAGAACCCTAAATGAACAGCAGGTGGAAAGGAATACAGATTAACATTACACATTAAGCTGGTTCTTGTTACTGTGCACCCCTTCATCCCAAGACCACGTCTTACACAGAAAAGCACATGCATAAAGTACACTTTTTATAAATCATTTTGAAAGTGGATCAACATCTTATATAACTTCAGTTTCAGAAGTGATTTAATCTCCTGGTTAGTCCAGGTTGACCCACACAATTTATATACTGCGCATGATAAAGACACACTCACCCTCCCTCAACACACCACCCCAATTTCTCCTTAAACTATCTAACCATAAACTGGTTTAATGACTATACCCCTCAAATCTTCACTCACAACTCTCTTAATTAGATTAGATTAGATTAGATAGCCCTTTATTGTCATTCAGACCGAAGTCTGAACAAAATTGCAACAGTCATACATAAAACAACAATAAACACATATTAACATCCACCACAGTGAGTCCACCCAACATCTCCTCACTGTGATGGAGGCAAAAGTCTTAGGTCTGTAGTCTCTTCCCTCCTCTTCGCCCTCTGCGCTGAGGCGATACCCCCCGGGCGATGTTTCCCGCGGCTCAAACACCGCGGCCCGGGGTGGTCGAAGCTGCCGCCCACCAGTCCGGCAGACGCAGCCGCTGACCCGCGGCCGAACCCCAAACCACCGCCAGAACACCGTCCCAGCCACCCTCACGTGAGTACCGTGCCGTCTTCAGCCTCGGGCTGGGCCGCCCCGACATGGGCGCCGAACCTCCCCCCGGGCCGGGCCGCCCCGACTTGGGCGCCGAACCTCCCTCGGGCCGGGCCGGGCCGCCCCGACTTGGGCGCTCACGGGAGCACTGTTCCAGCCCTGAGCCGGACCACCCTCACGGGAGCGAGCTCAGGGCGAGTCCTGACGGGCTCTGCCTCCGGAGCCTCAAGGTCATCAGCTCCATTAGGCCTCAGCGCAGACGGAGGCAAAGAAGGGGAATATGACCAAAAGTCGCATTCTTCCGCAGGGAGAGACTGCAAACCCCGTTACAACCCCCCACCCCCCCAAAACACAAACTAAAAACCAAAAACTAGACTAACCAAAACGAAATAAACAACACAAAAAACACAAACGAACAGGACTGCCGATGAGCCGCTGCAGCCAGTGCCGCGCCGCCACTTCCGGATCTAACTTAACGGGTTATTTCTAGTAGTGGAAAAGTCTAGGACCAGAGGGTACAGCCTCAGAATAAAAGGAGGTATCTTTATAATGGAGATGAGGAGGAATTTCCTTAACCAGAAGGTGGAGAATCTGTGGAGTTCAATGCCACAGATGGATATGAAAGTCAAGTCATTGGGTTTTATTAAAGTGAAGACTGATAGGTTCTTGATTAGGGCGACAAAAGGCGGGTGAATAGGTTGAGCGGGAAAAATAGATCAGCCATGGTTGAATGACGGAGCAGACTTGATGGGCAGAAAGGCCTAATTCTGCTCCAATGTCTTATGGTCTTATGGAAAAACTAAGATGTTGGAAAAATCTTAGTTGGAAAAACCCTGGAAAACAGTCTGATAAATTTCTGCTGCACTTTTTCCCAAACCAATAAGAAACCAATAAGAATAAGGGGAGAATAAAGGAAGATAAAAAAGTAGAGAGAATATTTAAACTGAACCCCCGACCAAGCTCTTTCACAAAGCCAAAGTAGTATCATAATCTTGTAGTTTATTTCATGAGTGCATTCTATCGCCCTATTTTTTTTCTTGGATATCAGACTGGGGGCATCGTCCAGTTGGGTATGGCTGCCCTGCCTGCAGCTGTTCGCCTTTTCATTTCTTTTTTTAATTTTCAGTATGTTAAATTAGTGTTTTGTTGTGGAGGTCTATTCTTTTTATGTGGGGGGGGGGGAGGGGGAAACTGCTTTCCTAGTCCCTACCTGGTCGGAGAGATGGCTTTCCTCCGAGCAGCATCTTCGACCCGTCCTTGCGGCCTACCATCGGGTCTGGAACGGCTTTTCTTGAGGGAACCAGCCAGAACCACGGCTTCGGCGGCGGCACAGCGCTGGAGCGCTATCGCGGAGCGGAGCGGGCGATGCCTTGCCCGGGTCGCCACGCTGAAGCTCCGGAATGCTGAGTCCGCCGACGAAACATCGCAATGCTGCGGGTCTGTGGAGCGGCCGGCCGCGGGCAGCGGCGCTGACTTTAACACCGCGGAGCCTGGGATCTTTCGCCGAGATCGCCAGTGGTGGAGCTCCGTCCAGTGCGGCCTGTTGGCTTCGGGAGAAGCGGTCTCTGGTAAGGAAGCGGCCGTTCCAGGTATCCCAAGCCGCTGAGAGGGTTCTCCCGACGCCGGAGCACCATCATCTGGCGAGATGGGCCTGAAACATCGGGCGACTGCGGAGGCCTCAATAGGCCCGACTATGGGTGGACAAGGGAATGGGGACTGGACTTTGTGCCTTCCCTCACAGTGGGAACCATTGTGGGGGGATGTTTGTATGTTTAATGTTAAATTCCTTTATAATGTTATTTCACTACACCAATTGGTGTATGTGACAATAAATGAACCTTTGGACATCCGTCGACTGTTCTTCCTAAGAACATTGGAAAAGACTGGTCAACCTTTGCAA
The DNA here is from genome assembly GCA_038087875.1 of Malacoraja senta. Classification (NCBI taxonomy): domain Eukaryota; kingdom Metazoa; phylum Chordata; class Chondrichthyes; order Rajiformes; family Rajidae; genus Malacoraja; species Malacoraja senta. The sequence goes on along the minus strand of JAXLNO010000367.1, from coordinate 6,427 downwards.
TTCATACATAATCCAAGATAGTTGCACCAAAATAATCCAATTTATTTTCTATCACATTTTAATGCTTTTATACAACAGGAGATTAACATTGAGTTTTCCTTACCACATATCAAGGTTGTGCCTATTCAAGTTGCACATAGTGAACCTGTTCTTTCTGGAGAAATTGAGCACTGCCTTCAACCATCCACTGCTCATGATGCTATCACTTACAAAGATGTTTGCAAATCGTCCTCCAACATTTTAATAGACCAATTGTCCAATCAAACCTTATGGGACACCTTTTTCCAACCCAAGGAAGGTAACGTGAATAAATACAGGAAATCGCCCAGAAGGTCCCCAGCACCTCAGATATACAGAGGCTATGAAAGAAGAATTGGAAGAGCATTTTATATATGCCCAAACTATTTGAAGAATCCAAAGCAAAAGCCTTAACATTGATTTGAATGTTCCCTGAATGACATAGAAAACATAGAAAAATAGGTGCAGGATACAGCCCTTCTTCGACCAAGCACCGACATTCAATATGATCATCGCTGATCATCTAAAGTCAGTACCCTGTTCCTGCTATTTCCCCATATCGCTTGATTCCTTTAGCCCAAAGAGCCAAATCTAACTCTCTCTTGAAAATATCCAGTGAATTGGCCTGTCTTCTATGGCAGAGAATTCCACAGATTCACAACTCACGCAGTGACAACGTTTTTCCTCATCTCAGTCCTAAATGGCCTACCCCTTATTCTTAAACTGTGACCCCTGGTTCAGGACTCCTCCCACATCAGGAACAATTTTCCTGCATCTAGCCTGTCCAATCCTTTAAGAATTTTATATATTTCTATAAACGTGCATGGCTGGAGTGTCCCAGGGAGCCGCAAGGGATCCATCCGTCGACTGTTCTTCCTAAGAACATTGGAAAAGACTGGTCTGCCCCAACAGCTGCTGACAACCTTCTACCGCTGCACCACAGAGAGCATACTAACACATGACATCTCTGTGTGGTATCTCAGCTGCACGGAGGCGGAGAGGAGAGCTCTTCAGCGCATCATCCACAGGGCGCAGAAGATTATTGGGACACAGCTACCAGCCTTGGAGAGCATCTACTACACACGGTGCCTCAGGAAGGCCGTCAGCATGCACAAAGACTCCTCACACCCTTGTAATAGTCTGTTCGAACTCCTATCTACCGGCAGACATTACAAGGCCTTCTACGCCCGCCCAGACTCAGGAACAGCTTCATCCCCAGAGCTCTCGCTGCTCTGAACCGGCCCTGCTGAGAACCCCCACCACCCCCATGAACTGTCTCCCTCGGATGGTCACGTCGCACATCGACCCGGCACAGACATATTTGCACTTTAGACTGTTTTACTGTTCTTTTTTTTTATAAATCATGTTTCTCGGGATATCTAAATTTTATTAGTTGTTTAAGTTATGACATCGGATGGAAGCTGCATACCAAATCTCGTTGCACCTATGTGCAATGACAATAAAAGATATTATTATTATTTTTATTATTAGTATTATTATCCACCCATCGAACAACCGTGCCGCCGACCCAAATGCGCCCCAGTAAGCCCGACTTGCCGGAGAAGCCGGGCGGCGAGGCTTGTCTGGACCGAAGCAGCAGCGACGGCGAGGAGAGCCTCAGTGGCGGCGATGGGTGGCAACCAGTGCTTTGGCGGCAGTGTGAACCTCAACAGCGATGGGGCCTCTCCAGCAACGGGAGCCTCGGAGCCGGTGGTGGTGAGGCCTCGCGATCGACCCGCGATCAATGGTTGATTAACGTGAGGGGGGAGTGGAAGATAATGGGGACCCGGCGTGGGGGGACCGCTGTGAGGGACATTGGGAGAACAAAGGGGAACCCGGGGAGGGGGGGAGGGGCACTCCAATTTAGAATCCTCTGCCCAGGGGTTAAGCCTGCGTTTCTTTGTTTGTTCATTTGTTCTGGTGAAGGCACTGTGCACACGGCAGCCAGCCAACAGCCACTTGCCTTTTTCTTTTTCTTATCACTTTTAATTTCAAGTTTTTGTGTACCTTGTGTGTTGTGACTGTTGGCAGACCAATTTCCCTCCGGGGATGAATAAAGTTGTACTGTATCGTATCATATAAGAACCCCTCTCATCCTTCTAAATTCCAGTGAATACAAGCCCAGTCAAGTCAAGTCACATTTATTTATATAGCACATTTAAAAAACAACTCTCGTTGGCCAAAGTGCTTTACATTTGTTATAAGAATAATATAAACAAATAAACTACATACTTGGCTTGCAAAATTTTCATACCCCTTGAACTTTTCCACTTTTTTGTCACAAACGTAAATGTATTTTATTGGGATTTTATGTGATAGACCAACACAAAGTGGTGCATAATTGTGAAGTGGAAGGAAAATGATACATGGTTTTCAAATTTTTTTACAAATAAAAACCTGAAAAGTGTCGCGTGCAAAAGTATTCAGCCCCCTTGAGTCAATACTTTGTAGAACCACCTTTCGCTGCAATTACAGCTACAAGTCTTTTGGGGTATGTCTCTACCAGCTTTGCACATCTAGAGACTGAAATTTTTGCCCATTCTTCTTTGCAAAATAGCTCAAGCTCAGTCAGATTGGATGGAGAGCGTCTGTGAACAGCAATTTTCAAGTCTTGCCAGAGATTCTCAATTGGATTTAGGTCTGGACTTTGACTGGGCCATTCTAACACATGAATATGCTTTGATCTAAACCATTCCATTGTAGCTCTGGCTGTATGTTTAGGGTCGTTGTCCTGCTGGAAGGTGAACCTCCGCCCCAGTCTCAAGTCTTTTGCAGACTCTAACAGATTTTCTTCCAAGATTGCCCTGTATTTGGCTCCATCCATCTTCTCATCAACTCTGACCAGCTTCCCTGTCCCTGCTGAAGAAAAGCATCCCCACAGCATGATGCTGCCACCACCATGTTTCACAGTGGGGATGGTGTGTTCAGGGTGATGTGCAGTGTTAGGTTTCCGCCACACATAGCGTTTTGCATTTAGGCCAAAAACTTCAATTTTGGTCTCATCTGACCAGAGCACCTTCCTCCACATGTTTGCTGTGTCCCCCACATGGCTTGTGGCAAACTGCAAACGGGACTTCTTATGGCTTTTTTTCAACAATGGTTTTCTTCTTGCCACTCTTCCATAAAGGCCCGATTTGTGGAGTGCACGACTAATAGTTGTCCTGTGGACAGATCCTCCCACCTGAGCTGTGGATCTCTGCAGCTCCTCCTGAGTTACCATGGGCCTCTTGGCTGCTTCTCTGATCAATGCTCTCCTTGCCCGGCCTGTCAGTTTAGGTGGGCGGCCATGTCTTGGTAGGTTTGCAGTTGTGCCATACTCTTTCCATTTTCGGATGATGGATTGAACAATGCTCCGTGAGATGTTCAAAGCTTGGGATATTTATTTATAACCTAACCCTGCTCTAAACTTCTCCACAACTTTATCCCTGACCTGTCTGGTGTGTTCCTTGGGCTTCATGATGCTGTTTGTTCACTAATGTTCTCTAACAAACCTCTGAGGCCTTCACAGAACAGCTGTATTTATACTGAGATTAGATTACACACAAGTGGACTCTATTTACTAATAAGGTGACTTCTGAAGGCAATTGGTTGCACTGGATTTTATTTAGGGGTATCAGAGTAAAGGGGGCTGAATACTTTTGCACGCGACACTTTTCAGTTTTTTATTTGTAAAAAAATTTGGAAACCATGTATCATTTTCCTTCCACTTCACAATTATGCGCCACTTTGTTTTGGTCTATCACATAAAATCCCAATAAAAAACATTTACGTTTGTGGTTGTAACGTGACAAAATGTGGAAAAGTTCAAGGGGTATGAATACTTTTGCAAGCCACTGTATATACATATAGCCCTCGCTCAGAGGACGTCAAGAAAGGCTTGGGAGTATAGATACGTTTTTAGTCTTGACGTAAAGGAGTCGATGGAGGGGGCAGTTCTGATGGGAAGGGGATGCTGTTCCACAGTCTAGGAGCTGCAACCGCAAAGGCGCGGTCGCCCCTGAGCTTATGCCTAGACCGCGGGATATTCAGCAACACCAATTCGGCCGATCTGAGGGACCTGGAGGTGGAGTGGTGGGTGAGAAGACTTTTAATGTAGGTGGGGGCAAGCCCATTGAGGGCTTTTTAGACGTAGAGGAGGATCTTGAAATGTATACGGAACCGCACAGGGAGCCAGTGGAGAGAGGCCAGGGTCGGGGTGATGTGGTCCCTTTTTCGGGTGCCCGTCAGGAGTCTCGCTGCGGCATTTTGGACCAGTTGTAGGCGGGACAGGGAAGATTGGCTGATGCCAGTGTAAAGGGAGTTGCAGTAATCTACGCGGGAGGAGATAAATGTGTGGATGATCTTTTCGAGGTCATCAAAGTGGAGGAATTGTTTTATTTTAGCTATCGTCCGAAGCTGAAAGAAGCTAGCTTTTACCACGGCATTGACTTGTTTGCCAAATTTCAGTGCTGAGTCAAATATCACGCCAAGGTTTTTGACGTGAGGTTTGAGTAGTGGGGTAAGGCTTCCAAGGCTGCCTGCTATCATTTTGATTGAGTCCGAGGGGCTGAGAAGGATGACCTCAGACTTACTCTCGTTTAGTTGGAGGAAGTTCTGGGCCATCCAGCACTTGATATCCTCGAGGCAGCGGGTAAGGTTAAGCAGATTTGATTGTTTTTTGGGCTTCAGAGGGAGATAGAGTTATGTATCGTCTGCATAGCAATGGAAGGAAATGCCGTGCCTTTCAATGACTTGGCCTAAGGGGAGCATATACAGGGAGAAGAGAATGGGGCCAAGGATGGAACCTTGTGGAACCCCACAGCAGAGATTAGCTGGGGAGGAGAAAGAGTTGCCTATGTTAGTCGAGAAACCTACCTTTGAGGTAGGAGATGAACCAGCTCAGGGTAGTGCCATCAATACCAACCCCGTACCGGAGACGGTCAATTAGGATGGTGTGGTCGAAAGTATCAAATGCTGCGCTGAGATCAAGAAGGAGCAGGATTGCACAGTCGCCGGAGTCAACGGTGAGCAGTAGGTCATTATATACCTTCAACAAGGCAGACTCTGTGCTGTGGTGAGACCTGAAACCTGACTGGAAAGTTTCCAAGATAGTGTTTTGGTGAAGGTAAGACATAAGTTGACAAGATTACCTTTTCAAGGGCTTTTGAGAGGAAAGGCAGTTTAGAAATGGGTCTGTAGTTGCTTGGCAAGGTGGGGTCGAGGTTAGGTTTTTTCAGGAGTGGCTGGACCACCGCATGCTTGAGGCAGGTAGGTACAGTGCCAGTGGCCAGAGAGCAGTTGAAGATGGCGAGGATGCTGGGACCGGCTGTTGTAATGACGTCCTTTAGGAGGGCAGAGGGGACAGTGTCGAGGGGACAGGTAGTAGGTTTCATGGTGGTGATCAGTTTTACAAGGGAGGGTAGAGTAACGGATTGGAAACAATCTAATTATGAAGAGCAGACCAATGAGACGGCCAGGTCACGGGTGGAGGGGAAATATTTGTTCTTATGTTTTTTACCTTGCTGGTGAAAAATGTAGTAAATTCCTCGCACTTAGCAGGGGACCCAGTTAAGCTGGTGCTGGGGGCAGGATAAATGATGGAGGTGATGGTGCTAAAAAGGACCTTGGAATTATGGAGATAAGGGTGGAAAAGAATTTAGTTCTTGCAGATTTTACTGCTGCTGGTAATTGTGAAGATTGTATTTCAGAGTTCAAAGGAAATTTGAAGCTTATCAGATTTGTACTTCCGTTCTGATTTTCTGCATTCTCTTCTTAGGGCTCTGGTGGAGTCATTGAGCCACGGCTCGCCTTTAGGCTTAGGCTTTTTCATTTAAGAGGAGCAACAGAATCCAGGATTGAAGAGCAGGTGGTATTGAATAGCGAAATGAGGTCGTCGGTACTGAGATGGGGGGTGGACGCCTCAATAGTGCAGATGTTGGGGGGCGGCTATGAGAGCCTCAGAGAACTTACTGGCCGTCGTGGAGTTAACGTAGCGGGAGTAGCGAGCAGGGAGATGGGATTTTGAGGGAGAGAAAGGCAGAGATATATCGAATATAATAGCACTATGGTCAGACAGGCAGGCATCAATAATATCTGTTACAAATTGGAGACCAGACGAAAGCACTAGGTCTAGTGTATGGCCAAGCTTGTGCGTGGGTCCAGTGGTGAGTAGGGACAGATTGAAGGACTCAACCAGGTTCATAAATTCACTCACAAGAGGCTTCGTGGGACCGCAGACATGAATGTTAAAGTCACTAAGAATCAGGACCCGGTCAAATTTGGGCAACAAGCCAGCAATAAGATCACCAAGATTGTGAGATAAAGTCCTTATTCGTTTTTGGTGGGCAATACACACGAACAATTAAAAGCGGACAGATTAGACCAACTATGATTAGTTGATGTTTAAAACTATACTCGTCACTAGTACAAC